>JADRCC010569456.1:0-14169 GCA_019843855.1 Hylomyscus alleni | reverse complement strand
CTTTTTATGTGATAATAGAGTCAGTTCCCCTAAATAAAAATAAGAAATGTAGGTGAAACTGGAAAGATGATCCCAAGGACACACATAGAAATAGAGAAGTGACGTCTTCAAGGTGTTTCCTGACCTCCACACACACACTGTGGCACACACATCCACACCCACACACGTGTATATGAAATAAGTAAAATAACAAAGCTATATATGCAATAACTAGTCCCAGATGGTTATTTTTTCTTCTTATTTCAATTTTTTCTTTTTGGTCCTGGATGTGGCAGGTGAGCCAAAGACCTTGAAGATACATCCCTTGAACTATAACATCAACACTTCAGTCTTTTGGTTATGGTGTACATCAATGGCACCCTGCAGTCTTCGACCGGATGTTGGGCCTGGAATTCCACAGCAGTTGTATATGTGCTTGCACTTCTCTGCCTTCCTCACTGGGCTCTCAGAGAGGTTATAACTCCCTCAATAATAACAAGCATAGCCTAAGAGTCAGAATTCCTTTCAGCCTTAGTTCTTAAGTAGACATTATGACCCACAACACAAAGCCCATCTTCAGTTCCCATATAATGACTTGTGTTAACTTTACAAAGGTGATCTAGCCCTAGATTAAAACACCTGTGAAAAATGCAAATCAATCCGTGTTCAGTCTCATGAAGAAAACATCAGCTATTGTAACGAGAAAAAACTTCAAGTGTGTCCTGGAACACAGAGGCAAATGGAAGTGCCTTCCAGTCAACAGACAGTTCTTCAAGAGCAGGGCACATGAATTATTTATCTACAGCTTCCCAGACTCCCTTTCCAATAACTGAAATAGTTGGCCTGAATGAATGCTTGTTCAACTAAACTGAAATTCCAGGGGGACAGGCAAAGAGAACATGATGTATGGGATAGTCATTCAAGAAAACAGGCGAATGCCAAGTAGACATGAGCTGAGTGACACTTGATTAAGAACATTTCCCCAGCTGCAGTATCTATGATATTCCATTCTTTTCTTTGACTCCTTTTGCCACAGGGCTGAGCACCTGACCAATTCAGCCTAATATCAAAATCATGCCATGCGGTTTGCAGTCGGGGTGTCCTCTGAGCAGCATAAAGTCTGAGTGAGATCACAAGCTTCACTGGGATTTCTGTAACTAGATTGTACAAAGAGTAGACATCATTTTCCTCTGCTCAAGGCTGAATTTATCAGAGGAAACATTATCTGCTAAGGAAAGCACTGCAATAGGTGATGTTAAAAGCTAATAAAAAGATAGGTGAAGTTAAAGCAAATATAAAGAAGGAAATGGTTGTCTGTCAAAGATAAGGACATTGGTGAATCTTCTTTTCCTTTCTCTCAGTCTGGAAATACCCATTTTCTTTCCATAGTTTAACCTGGCTTTCTGGCATAGCCATAAAGCATACGCTTCTGCACAGAACCGTAGTTCTGTGCCTTGCATAAAGATGTCTAATCAATGAGATCAACATTATGTTACTGTAGTAGTATATTATAATGCAGAATGTCCGACACATGAGTAAGAAGAAGAACCATGAATGTGGGCAGCACCATGGGCTGGGTCCTGAACTGGGAGAAAAGGAGAGAGAAAGGAAGATGAGCACTAGCATTCCCCTCTCTGATGTTCTAACACTCCATTGAGCCACAAGACCCTCTCCCCCTGCCTTCCTTTCCATGGCAGACAGCATCTTTAAACAAAGAGTCAAAATAAAATATTTTTGTATTAACTGATTTTTTTAATTTTCTTTTTATTGGTGAATTTATTAAATAATAAATGTAGAATGAACCTATTTACATTAAAAGAGAATTTACTAGAGGGACTTACAAGCTGTGGGACTGCTAGTCCAACAATGACTGTCTCCAGATGGAAAGGCCAAGAATCCAGTATTTAGTCAGTCCACAAGGCTGGATGTGTCAGCTGGTCTTCAGTACTCGTTGAATCCTAAAGAAGTAACTTGTAATATACATGAGTGAACATGTGTATTACATGCCTCAGCAACAGAACAGATAAAATCAATATCAAGAATGAAGGCAAGCAGAGAAAAAGCAAAGGCTTTCTTCTTCCATGTCCTTTTGGGCAGGCTGCTACCAGAAGTTGGGACCTAGGTCTCAGACATCCCATGATCCAAATTTAGGGTGGTTCTTCCCCATCTCAAATTATCCAATAATGATGTGTCCAGCTACATAGGTTTAGTTGATTCCAGATGTGGTCAAGTTGACCACCAAGGTTAGCCAACATATTTTTTTACAGTATAAGAAAACTAGCTAGCAAAACTGGCCATCCAAGAATCACAACACAGTTCATTGAAAACTGCCTTAAGAGGAAAAAATACATTCTCATTTATATGGCAGTGAAAACCCTAACAAGAAATCACATAAGCAAACATTGAGATTTATCCAACATACTGCTTGAAAAGTTTCTAGCGGTAAATTCCAACAGAGCTTGAAGTTTGAGGGAAATATATGTGGAGAGTTTGGGGTGGATTTCCTTGCAGTTTTGTTTTCTTGTTCTTTCCTTTATGGTCTGTCTTCCAACAGGAGCCAGCATCATATAGACTTGCATCAGCTTCTGATGGAAGCATGTAGAATACTTCTGAACACAATAACCCAAAGTACTTCTTCTGCCGTGGCTTCATCAAACACAAGCAGCTGGCTTGCAGAGGGGAGCTGTCTTTCTGTGTTTATCTGTGAAATATATCCCCTTAACCGAACCCTACAAATCTCTCTCTTCCTTCAGCTAGCAAATTCCTGAGCCTTCCCCCAAAGCCACTTTGATATACCTTTGGGCTTCACTCATAGGAGGAATAAAGAGATTTTAGGTAACACTTTCAAAGAAAATGAGTGAACATTGATTTGATTGGGTAAGCTGGATGCTTCTAAAATCGTCTCTCCTAACATGAATTTGAATACTGGCAGATATTTAAGGAGGATACGCTATTTCAGGCCAAGAAGCATAGAGAATATGTTTACCTCTGTAAATTTTGCTAAAGAAGATGGTAACTCATGACAGATTTTCTAATATGTGTAAAGAACAGAAATGGCTTGTTTTCATTTTGTGCTTGAACATTTTCTGAAGAACTAGAATTGAACACCACACGGTTTAAAAGGAAATCTGAACATTTATTCAAAGTAAGGGGTGAGGGGTTAAAAGTGGATTACTACTTTTACTAAGAAATAGAAAAACACAAGGTTAGTGGTATGGATTTTACAAGATAACGAAATTCAAATACAAGGAGATGCAGTCTGAGGCACGACCTCCTCTGGCAATGAATAAACCATGAAACCTTGATTATAAAAAGTCACTGACATTGTGGTAATTGTTTTTATACTACAATGTTACTAATGGCATTTCTTAAATATAACAAACAGGGTGGACACAGGGCAGAGAAAGGAAAAGGACATGGGAATCTAACACAGGCAGAAAGGAGCTTTTCCAGGCAGAAGGTCCCAACCTTTTCAGTGGCTTGCATCAATCCTATACATAAAACAAAAGCTCATCTCTTCATGTTAATTTCCCTATCTGCTTCAGTAGTGTTGGGAGGCTGCCCATATAGATTTGTTGGTGCAAATCTATCAGGTGGTTCCTCTGGTCTTGTTTGAGTTCCTGCCAGCGAACTGGATCTGAGGCACCTGCATGGAGACTGGAGTCCAGAGGGCTGTCTGAGCCTAGCCAGCTGCATATTTCACTCTCAATGCCAAGTATCCCCGACTCTATTCAGGATGCCTAAGGTGCAGGAGAGCAAGAACCGCATGGGCTTCCTTAGTGGAGGTCGGGAAGCCAGGACTCTTGCAATGCACCCTCTGCCTGTTGACTCTCTCACTGAAGCTGCTATTTCTGAATGTTTCTCTACCCGAAAGGGAGCTATTTAAAAAAAAAAGAACAAGAACAAAAACCAACCAACCAGAGTAGGTATTCTGTATTGAAAAGTGTGTTTGCTTCTGGGCAGTCCTGATGTGGACTTTTCACGTGGTGGCACACTTGATCCCTTATTCAGATGTATTGTAACAGAGGGTTACTAGCCAACTCATAACCAGGAGCACCATCGGTTGACCTTCATAGTGCGGTATTTACCTATCATTGTCCTTATTAAAATATGCCTCTCGCCTCTTTTTCCGTGCCTGCTGTACTGAAGAGATGTTGTACATATAAAGTCTCAGACAGCTTAAAGTTACACTGACAAAAAAATATTAATTTTACTAATGCACAGTTACTACTTACTATTTAGCTACTGACATGTTTAGATGAGCTTGGATACCACACAACCAGCCACATTTTGTCTGTTTTTCAAAGGTCTTAATAATTGAGAAACCTAACATTAGCTTTCATTGATTGGTTTTGTGGGTCAGGAATTGGAGATGAACTTAGAGAGTAAAATTTATTAAGAAATTGTTAGGATAGAGGATGGTTGGTTATCATTGGTTGGCAAACCCATCACCTCACTCACATGGCTGAGCTTTGCATAGATTGTCAGGTGTTTGTACCCTTCTTTACAAATAGCTGCTTTCTCTGCATGGCAGCTATGCAATGTAAGCACTTCCCTGTGGGACTCCTCTGTCTATGTGCTCCTCCTTCCATTCATCCCCTCCCTCTCCTGGACTACTTTCTGCACAGCATATTATGGTCCCCAGAGAGTGAAAAGGGAGGCTGTCAGAGGCTGAATCTGAGTCCTCCTCCTTATGCCATTGAATCCTCTTGAATAAGTAAAGAGTGACAGGAGGGCAGGCTCAAGTGTGCTTGTGCGTGTGTTTGCATGTGTGTGTGTGTGTGTGTGTGTGTGTGTGTTTATCTAATACATGTAGAGCTGAGTGAATTTACAGGAAGCCTTGTTTGTAGGTATTCTGCCAAGGCTTATCTACTACAAAAGGAAACTGAAGCCATTGTTTGAAGGAAACAAAGAGATGATGGAGAGAATACTGTTTAGGAAAGAATTGTTGGAGGAAAAGGAGGAGTGGTCACCTTGAGTAGATCTTTGTCTAGTTGTGCTTGTACCTTTAAAAACAACATCCATATTTTACTGCTAGGAAGGGGGATGGATATGTAATAATAACTCTGCCCACCAGCTAGCACTCCCATGCGCAACAGGCTAAACAGCAGGCTTGAAATACTGGATTTATTTGACTTCTGGATTCTTATCAGTTTGTAGCACAAACAAGTTTCAACACTGTTGAGTCATTTAAGGGAAGGATTCCATTTAAATATTTCACATTCTGGCTCCCAGAGATGGGCAGAGGCACTCTGTTTATCTGTATTCAGGGCAGCAAGTGTTTCCTGAGGCTCTTCATTATAATTGTTCTATATTCTAAGGTTGGTGGGGATAAGCTTAAAAATGTGCTAAGATTGGCAGTGATCCTAGATTGTTAGTTTTTTCAAGTACTTGGTTCAGTCTTTCTATTGTATTCTAAAAAAAAACAAGCCAAACAAAACAAACAAAAAAACCAAACAATATTATTCCCATAGGAAAAGCAAATGGCCAGAATAAGGGAATTGAGTCCCCAGGTGATGGTTAGGAAGTTCAAAGCAGAATCAGATGACGCAGAGCATCCTCCAGGAGATGGAATAAGTACCTCAAGATCCTTAAGGGCCATGCTGATTGCTGATCTGGCTGCTGACTGGTTATGTATCATGCATTAGCTACATGGTTGGTTGGGTATCTACGTGTGTAACGGTGGTCATTTCCATTTTGATCCGAGTCATGAATATAACTGTGATCTCCTTAAAGATCCAATGCCTACACCAGTGTAGAGGTAACAGATGTTCATCTCTTCAACTTCAAACCATCTTCCCTCCTCTGAAGTCCTAATGAAGCAAGCATGATCACAAAATGTTACAACAGGCCTGTTTTCAAAGGGGGAGGGACAACAGAGGGACTGCTGCTTTTCCTAGGGGTCCCAGTCCCTTGCTCTGACCTGGTATACTCTAATGGGCCTCCTGTCAATGGCTATGACTAACGTAAGAGAAAGAATCAAAGACTCTCTCACACTAAGCTGAGTGGCTGCTATGCTTTGACATCATGTCTATAAGGAAGGTCAAATGCAGGCTTTGCTCTTGGGTCCCCAAGCAAAGGGTAGGAAGTTGGCCACTGCAATGCAGCATGTTGCAACAGAAGTCTCATGCAGTACTCCTGGTCCATTTGAGAGCCTCATCAGCCCTTAAAGTGGTCCATCGGAAGCTGAGCCTGGGTTCACACAGAATAAATTATCTTTTTCATTTGCTCCCTGAGTTGAATGGCCAGACTACCAACTGCTTTATCGTTCCTTTGAAAACATTTCTAGTCCACTTAATTACTGATTTAATTGTGTTGATCAGTAACATATCTCTACATTTACTGTGTGTCAACAAATACAAATGGTATCTTTTAATATTTAGTACGTAAAGTACTACATGAAAATGTGGACCATCTATTGCGACTATTTATTGTTTCTACTTTCCAATGTGTCCCTAAGGTCAATACAATTCTTACTGCTTTTTAAGGAGCCCAGTTGGTGCTCCATACCAACTCCTTCCAGAGAAGGTGCCTGCCCTGAGGCCAAGGTTAGTGCTGTGTCTCAGACCATCCAGTATATCAAGCAATAAGCTCAAAAAGGAATTAAATCCCCCTGAAATGTCTTTGAAGAGCATTTCTCCTGGTCTGTACTCTACTGGACACTGAAAATGGGATTTCAGCTCATACTCAGAACACCTTGCTAATAGAGGAGCAAACCAGGGTTCACTGAGAATCTCATGCTCCATACCCATCCCCATCTTTCTTTAAAGTGTAGAACTGAGTCTTTAAAATAAGAAACCAAGGCATGGCGTTGAGCAGCTCTGGAAATTAGTGAGGGAGCTAAGCACAGATGGGTAAGCATAGAAGGTTTGGCAGGAGGAAGTAGAGGGAGCCCAGCAAAACTGGCCAGCCAATTTCCTGCAGCAGTTCTAGAAAGCCAATGTAGTGGAGACAAGGGGATGTTGGAGATTGGTACAATTTGACGTCTTCAGAACCCTCAAGAAAACTCAGAGAAGGGAAGTAGTACACCCACCTGCAAAGCTTCTGACAGCACAAGGAGTTTGGTACCTGTCTCTGAAGACTTTGAACTATTAAAGGTCAAGTAAGCCAGACCCAGAATCACTAATGCTATGTACCTTCTCTAATACATGGATCCTAGATTTTTTAGAGATATATGAAATCAGAATCTCTCTCTCTCTCTCTCTGTTTCTCTCTCACACACATGCACACACACACACACACACACACACACACACACACACACACTAGCAAGACTCAAAAAAGAGGGAGAGGAAGTAGAAGGGAGGAGGGTGAGAAGGCAATATGGCCAAAATACAAGAGATATAAAATATGCCGTCGAAAATATGCTTAGGAAATCATCACTCTGTGCGATGACTATATACCCATTTCTAACAAGGAAACACTGAGCAAGGCCTGTTTTCTCTTGTCTGAATCAGAGTTTTAAGTGACCAAGTTTTATAAACTGTAAAAGAAAATATTTACATACATCGTTCCAGTAAAATTTAGACAAATAAACATCAAAATAAATGGAGAGAAACTTGAAGTAAATCCCATTAAAATCAGGGACTAGACAAGGCTACCCACTCTCTACCTATTCAATATAGTACTTTACTGAAGTCCTAGCCAGAGCAATTAGACAACAGAAGAAGATCAAAGGGATATAAATTGAAAAGGAAGAAGTCAAAATATCACTATATGCAGTAGATATGATACTATACTTAAATGACCCCAAAAATTCTACCAGAGAGCTCCTAAACCTGATAAACAACTTCAGCAAACTACCTGGATATAAAATTAACTCCAACAAAACAGTAGCCTTCCTCTATAGAAAGGATAAGCAGGCTGAGAAAGAAATTAGGGAAAAAACACTTCACAATAGCCAGAAATAATATAAAATACAATGGTGTGACTCTAACTAAGCAAGTGAAAGATCTGTATGACAAGAAATTCAAGTCTCTGAAGAAAGAAATCAGAGAAGATCTCAGAAGATGGAAGTATCTCCCATGCTCATGGATTGACAGGATTAATATACTAAAAATGGCCAACTTGCCAAAAGCAATCTACAGATTCAATGCAGTCTCCATCAAAATTCCAACTCAATTCTTCACAGAGTTTGAAAGAGCAATTTGCAAATTCATCTGGAATAACAAAAAACCTAGGATATCAAAAACTATTCTCAACAATAAAAGACCTTCTGGTGGAATCACCATCCCTGATCTCAAGCTGTACTACAGAGCAATTGTGATTAAAAACTGCATGGTATTGGTACAGTGACAGGCAGGTAAATCAATAGAATAGAATTGAAGGTCCAGAAATGAACCCACACACCTATGGTCACTTGATTTTTGACAAAGGAGCTAAAACCATCCAGTGGAAAAAAGGCAGCATTTTCTTTTTTCCTTTTATAAAAAATGTTTTGGGGCTTTACTATAGAAAACAAAGAAAGAGAGAGAAGGTAGAAAAGTAGAGGCCGGCCATGGTCACATGGAAAGAGGGGAATGAGAGGAGAGAGACGAAGCAAGAGGTGAGAGTAAATGCTTAAGAGCAAAAGAGAGCATTTTCAAAAAATGATGCTGGTTCAACTGGCAATTAATATGTAGAAGAATGCAAATCAATCCATTCTTATCTGCTTTTAAAAAGCTCACGTCCAAGTGAATCAAGGACTTCCACATACAACCAGATAAACTGAAACGTATAGAGGAGAAAGTGGGGAAGAGCTTCGAGTACATGGGTATACAAAAAAATTTCCTCAACAGAACACCAAAAGCTTATGCTCTAAGATCAAGAATTAACAAATAAGACCTCATAAAATTGCAAAGCTTTTGCAAGGCAAAGGATACTGTCAATAGGACAAAATGACAACCAACATATTGGGAAAAGATCCTACATCCGATAGAGGGCTAATAGCCAATATATACAAAGAACTCAAGAAGTTAGACTTCAAAGAACCAAATAACCTATTAAAAATGGGATACAGAGCTGTACTATTGAGAATTCTCAATAGAGGAATACTGAATGGCTGAGATGTGCCTAAAGGAATGTTCTTCAGATCCATCAATTTCCCCAAGAATTTCATAAATTCATTGTTTTTAATAGCTGAGTAGTACTCCATTGTGTAGATGTACCACATTTTTTGTATCCATTCCTCTGTTGAGGGACATCTGGGTTATTTCTAGTTTCTGGCTATTATAAATAAAGCTGCTATGAGCATAGTGGAGCATGTGTCCTTATTACATGTTGGAGCATCTTCTGAGTATGTGCCCAGAAATGGTATAGCTGGGTCCTCTGGTAGTATGTCCAATTTCTGGAGGAACCGCCAAACTGATTTTATCCTGATTTCAACCCAATCACAAAAGAACACACATGGTATGCAGTCTCTGATAAGTGAATATTAACCCAGAATATCAAAACACACAAAGTACAATCCACAAAGCACATGAAACTCAAGGAAAAGGAAGATCAAAGTGTGGATACTTCGTTCCTTCTTAAAAGGGGGAACAAAATACCCATGGAAGGAGTGGTAGAGACTAACTATGGAGCAGAGACTGAAGGAAGGACAATCCAGAGACTGTTCCACCTGGGAATCCTTCCCATATTCAGTCATCAAATCCAGACACTATTGTGGATGCCAGCAAGTGCTGGATGACAGGAGTCTGATATAGCTGTCTCCTGAGAGGCTCTGACAGTACCAGACTAATACAGAACTAGAGACTCACAGCCATCCATTGGACTGAATACAGGGTCCCCAAAAAGGAGCTAGAGAAAGGACAAGGAGCTGAAGGACTTGTATCCCCTTAGGATGAACAACAATATGAACTTCCTAGTACCCTCAGAGCTCCCAGGGACTAAACCACCAACCAAAGAGTACACATGATGGGAGTCATGACTCCAGCTGCATATGCAGTAGAGGATGGCCCTTGGTCCTGTGAAGGCTCTATGCCTCAGGATAGGGGAATGCCAGGGCCAGGAAGCAGGATTGGGTGGGTTGGTGAGCAAGGGGAGAGGGGAGACGATAGGGGTTTTCAGAGGGGAAACAAGGAGATGAAAGGAGAAAACATTTGAAATGTAAATAAAGAGAATATGTAATTAAAAAATAAAGAGACTTTCCTTGGGCCTAAACTAAAAAAAATAGGCAAATATGAGTTATATTTATGAGGTATAATATGATGTTATGATACATATGCAGTGTTATTTCTATTACTATCATTGTTGGTTTTATGAGACTTCGGGTCATGAAATCTCTATGCCCTTCAACTCATGACAATCTTCCTACCTTGGGCTTTCAGTTTTTATTCAGATAAAGAAGAATCATAACATGCAAAAGTTATTATAAAACAAAAGTAGTCATGTTGTTATTAGAGATCAGCGTGTCACATAATAGCACTAACAATGTGTTGACTGTTAATCAGATATGTACCATGTAGCAGACATTTTGTAGTCAACATTTACTCCTATACATATGTACTTTTAGATAATCTTGGGAGGCATCAACAGGCCCATTTCCCAGGAGGAGAGCTGAAGCTTCTGACTCAGTAGGCATCATCCAGTTAGCAGTTAACCTATCTAGCAGTGCACATATTTTATTTACTCTTGGGTCTCTAGCAGGAAGTATTCTCTGTTTGCATCAAGGGCCCTCAGTGGAACTCCCAGTAGGTAGAAGTAGAAATCACCACCATGGAAGCAACCTGGGGGCGTGTCCCCTGATTACATTTCCTTCTGTAAGAGTGATGTCAGTCTTCAAGTGCACAAAATTCTCAAGTATGCTATTAAAATGCTGTCTCTCACTTGGCATATTTGGGCTTAAGACTAATGATCTGCATGGCTAACAAGTTTCAAGTGTGGGATGGTGGTCACACATTGAGTTGTAATGGCATGACTTTGATTCTTTCTCATCTATTTAGGGTACTAAATGCCTGAGACCAGGAATTCATGAGCAGAAGGCGGTATGTTGCTCACAGTTCTGAGGCTGGCAAGTCCAAAGTCATGACACCAGCACATTCTATGAGGGTGAGATCGTATAGCCATCTCCTCCCACTGGTGCCTGGGACATTGCCTCTCTCATTAGAAAGGGAGTCACTTGTGACCAAATCACCTCTTTAGGTATGGAAATAAAGAGACAGAATATTTTAGGGGACTCAGTTAATCGAGAATTGTAGAGTTTCCTCTTCCATTGTAGAGAGAACATCTTGTTTATTGTATGGATGCATCAGCTGTCAATTAAAAACCTATAGCATTTAGGAAACAGTTAAAGAACAGGTGGAACATCCAGGAAGAAGAAGTAATTCTAGGATAGAGCTAGGAATGGGAGATTTTCCCAAGGAGATGTGACAAGACTGGTGTACTTGAGCACAGGTAATCAACCACCTGGAAGAATATAGATTAGAATAAATGGATTAATTTAAGTTTATGATCTAGTCAGAGAGGAGATTAGCTACATGACCAAGGTATTCCTAAATACATTTTGAGTCAGCCTTATTTCTTGGAGCAGAGGGCTGGGAAGAAGGACCATGCCTGACTTATACATTCCATCTCAGCTGTGGAAGGTCTAGCTAAGTACTGCCTGATCTTAGCAGCCAGGAGCTCAGATGAGAATGGTAACCTCAGGGCTTGGGCCCAAGGTTGTATACACTTCATTATCTAGCTATTAAGTGCCATTATGAAGTTAGGAGTTCCCAGCTGTGAGGTTGTGCTGATAAATTATTTGGGGTTATTCTTTTAGAGTTTTCTGGAGGCTGGTTTAGGTCAAGTGAGTCCCATGAATGTGAGATACTTAGCAGCCTCCCAGGCAAGTCTCAGCCTCTCTGGCAAGGCTAAGACTCCCTGCCTCTTCAGATACAATTGGTTGCTCTTTTATCTATAATTGTGTGGAGGTGGAATTTTACAAGTGGTTTATTTTCCTATTTTAGATTGACTTTGTATTATTTTTATATTTATGTGCAATGGACAATGGGCTTTAGGTTATTTTCATCTTTCTGGTTTTATAAACTGCATAACCCTGAACAAACTGTCATCTATCTTTAGAATGAGTGACCAGCAACAGTGTTTCTCCCAGCCAGCCATACACAGCACCCTCAGGCTTGTCAGAAGACAACTCCCACTCACTTTTAAGAACCTGTGCACTTATCGCTCTAGAACAATGCTCATTTTTCTTTACAGTGAAGGTCACCGGGCATTTTGTTATAAAGTACATTAGTATTTAGTGGGTCTAAGTTATGGGCTGGGAGTCTCCCTTTCCAAGCTCCTAGGCATACCAACAATATTGTCCTATGCACTCCAGCTTCCTCAAAATCAACCCAATACTTTTCCTATTAGAAAGTTAAGAATTTCTTTAAGTAGAAAATATGCCCTCAGGAGACCTCTTCTGTACAGAAACTTGGAATATTCTTTATACATGATAGGAGAACATATCAGAAGCCATGTATCCCCCCATAACAACATACAAATTTTGCAACTGCACACCTGTTAGGATGACTGAGACTTAAGGAATGAAAAGATAGCTCCATCTGCTGCAAGGGATTGTTATGAAAAGAAGCTCTCATTAAGTATAGATGGGAACACACGGCATTACTACCACTCTAGAAGAAAATCAGTCACACTCCTATGTGACAGTTGATTTACAAGTTTTTTTTCAATTAGATTTTTTTTTTTACATTTCAAATGTTATCCCATTTTCTGGTTTCCCCTCTGAAAACCCCCTATCCCACCTCCCCTCCCCCTGCTCACCTGCCCACCTACTCCACTTCCCTGTCCTGGCATTCTCCTACACTGGGGCATCAAGCCTTCTCAGGACCAAGGGACTTTCCTCCCATTGATATCCAACAAGACCATCATCTGATACATATGCAGCTGGAACCATGGGTCCTTCCATGTGTACTCTTGGGTTGGTGGCTTAGTCCCTGGGAGCTCTGGGGGGTGGGATACTGGTTGGTTCATATTGTTGTTCCTCCTATGGGGCTGCAAACTCCTGCATCTCTTTTGGTCCTTTCTCTAGCTCTTCCATTTTGGGGACCTTGGGCTCAGTCCAATGCTTGGCTGAGAGCATCCACCTATGTATTTGTCAGGCACTGGCAGAGCCTCTCATGAGACAGCTGTATCAGGTTCCTGTCAGCAAGTTTAGAAATAAGTAGAAGAAATGAAGTGAAAGCTGTATTTAACTAATGTCATGGGAAAGTACAAGTTAGCAACTTGTCAAGGAAGGGTGCAAAACCAAATATGATCAGTAGGGATGGAGGAAACGCATGTACAAAACAAAGAGGGTCATACATGAAAAACAAAAGGAATACAGAAGTAGGTGCCCCCTCGCAATGAGATAGGTGTTTGGAGCTGACCCACATCATGGTGATTTTGCTGCCTAACTTCCATTTTACAGTTACCACATTTTACAGTTTCTTTAGTGCAGACCTTGAGTTTAATGTTTCCATCAATTTCCTGCAGCCACATAAGTTTACTGTGGAGCTAACTATGATGAGTGGCTTGCCTGTGTATGGAACTCATCTCCACTCTTACTGTTGTGTAGAATAATAGACATCTACAGACCAGTGCCTTTTGAACATGCATAGACCTAGAGACTGCTGGGTTATTAGCCAATAACTCTAGGTTGGGAACTACTTGAGTAATCAAGGGAATGGAGCTCCATGTTCAACCTCTGGGGTAGACTTTTGGATGGAGAACAAATGAGTAGCATTCTTGCTTTTGGAGGCTGGGGATGCTACCCAATCCAGGTGCAATGGATCCTCGCTGGCAAATGTTTAGTCATCAGATTTGGGCAAACATTCTCTTCAAGCACAGGCTTACAATGTATAGTGGTTCATTCTTGTAAGAAAGGGTAAATGATTTTGTAAAACTAATATGCATGATTGTCCCCCAGCTCCCAATAATCCTTCCCAGCGTCAGCCTGGAAATGTTAATTCTTAATGAGAAATTTCAACCCAACAAACGAAATTGTTCGAGGGAAGCATCTGTCTTCTTTATGGCAGAGCACCACGCTCGCTCCTCCCTCAAAAAAGCAGAAGTAGCTTCAGACACTTTTACCACCCCTGAGAATTTCTGCTGTTTCTTTTTCTTCGTAACTTTCCAGGAATCTCAAACTGATTTAGAGATTTTGATTGTCGATGACCTGAAATGAAGCTGAGGTGAACAGCATCCCTGGTCCAGCGTTCTGTCATTACC
>JADRCC010569453.1:6769-20158 GCA_019843855.1 Hylomyscus alleni | reverse complement strand
TAAGTCTCTAATTAGTTATCCAATAACAATCAGTTATTTGTAGCAAGTCTGAAACTATGTACACACAGAAACACTAAATAGATTTAACAGATTGTTTTCATGTATTTATGCATTTATATGTGTTTATCACTAGAAAAATCAGAGAAAAAGATGTTATTTATTTGGGAGGGAATGAGGGTAACATAGGAGGAATAGGAGAGAGCAAAGGAGAGAAAGGGAATAATGCCATTGTATTTTAATTAAATTAACTTTTGTTAAAAGTCAGACATTGTGGTACATATATATATAATCCCATCAGAGTGGAAATAGAAAAGCTGAACAATAGAGCTTATTGACTAGTCAGCCCAGCCTACTTGACTAGTTCAAGAATAGAGAGAGATCCTGTCTCAAAGCAAGTTAGCACCCAAAGAATGACACATGAAGTTCCCTTCTGGCATATATATATATATATATATATATATATATATATATATATATATATATGTTCACACACCACACACAGGCTTGTTCACACCTGCACATGCAGTGCACCTGCATATACACTAATAGACATATAAACATGCACACACACACACACACACACACATTTTGATCCTGTACTTTTGACTCTTCTGTGTTTGCCTAGGGGAAAAAATCATACTTCACATTTTGTCTAGACAAGTACAACAGCCATTTCTGCTGATTTCAGATTCACTTGCCTTCATCTAAAGCTTTCTGAAGCAGCAAGAATCAAGAATTCATCAGTATAAATTGGTTAGAAAAGCTCCTTTTTAAAGAAGGAAAATGACTACTGGCTAAAGTCTAATTAGAATTCTAAATTATGGGCTTCAAAATTCTTAATCACGGGGATTCTCTCTGCTTAGTTGATCTCATTTTCTGTAACATTGAAAGTCAAACACTGTGCTTCCGAACAGCAAATAGACTCTCTATCATCCTTAGGAAATCTAGGAGCCACAAATCCCTTGCTAGATGCTTAACCTTCCTCCCTCTTATGCTACCTCATTGCTTCCTATAAGTCACAATCCTTCCCTCAGTTAGAGCTTTCTTTATAACTGTGGGGTTTCTCATTTATACTGGGACATGCTGAAGAGTAACAAAGGATATTAACAATCACACTAGACAAAACTTGCAAAACTCACAAGTGACTTTGGAGGTCGAGGTTAATTCTTAACCCAATTACAACCCTGATGATATCACAAACCACTAAACACAATTTCATAAAAATTAATACATATGTAGATATAGATGTCATTTTTCATGGCTGTATATATTCATATACATTTTATTGTGACCTTGATTTTCCTAAAGATCTGAACAATTGTTTTAATATTTTAATATGTTCTTTTCAACTACTTTACTTTTCCAGGTAATTTTGTTTTATTTTTCAATAACAAGATCTCATGTATCCAAGACTGGTCTCAAACTGAATTCACCAAGGATTATCTGGTGAATATGATCCTTTTGCATCCTCCTCCTGAGTGCTAGGACAACATCCTCCACCAATACACTTAGTCTACATTTTTTTCTGGGAGTCAAACCCAGCTCTTCATGCTGGACAAGCAGACTTAATCTCAGTTCCAGGAATTACACTACATAGAAAATGTTATTACACCATAGACTATGTTTTTACATTAGAGAGTCACAGCTGATGGGTTTAAAGCAGTGATTCTTAACCCTCCTAATGCTGTGACTGTTTTATACAGTTCCTTGTGTTGTGCTGACACCCAACCATAAAATTATCTTCATTGTTACTTCATAACTCTAATTTTGATACTGTTATGAATTGTAATGTAAATATCTGATATGCAGGATATCTGATATGTGACATCTGTGAAGGAGTTGCTCAATGCCCAAAGGGGTTGTGACACACAGTTTGAGATGACTAGAGGAATGGAGAACCTGTGACAATTCTTGGATAAAGGTGGGAGAGGGGCACCTTTAATATGAATAGAGACAAAAGGAGACAGTGGGTTCAGACTGACAAACTTCAGGAAGGTAAAGATATAGCCGGTCCAGGACACAAGTCACCCATGCTAGAAATGTGAGGTTAGGGTTACTGTGAACATACTGAACTCGAAACCAGAATCTGCAGTTCTAGTGTGAGAAGCAGCAACACGAAGCTTTGCATACCGATGCAAAAATGTTGCATGTGCTCTTACTTGTATTTCAGAATATGCAGAAGTATCTCTCTAATCCTTTTAAAGCCCTGTAGACATAACCACAGAGCTTGGGATTTCTATCTCCACAAAATATTACAAAATGAGTTTATTGTTTGGCATTGAAAGTCCGTAGCTTTTAATCATTTAGTGGACCAGATAATTTTCTCAATCTAGAAATCAATTCACATTTACTCATACTTAATATCTTTTAGCTACTCATTTTGAAGTACTTGAGGATTTAATTTGGATGACTAAATTAATTATTTTATATTTGTACTTTTATTAAGTTGTTCATCAAGAAAAATGGACACATAATTTTATACACTGATTTTAGAAGTTACTTAAGCTTTTTACTTTGTATATAATGGATGTAAAGACAGAGAAGGAGGGATGGACATATATATTTTGCTATTAGTGGACTCTTTTCAATTACTTTGTTATTTCCATTTATCAAACATCATATTTAATTATAACAGACTATGTCATCTCAATCTGCAGCAATAGCAAAGTTTGGAGAAACAATTTAGGTATTATGATTTATTTTTAACCACTTTTATGCAAGTTCTTACTATTTCTCTTTGAAAGTTACTTTCTGTGCATTTATAATGTTTACAAACTATACATTTCCAGTTCACATAGTGGTTCACTTCTGAATATATACACATGTGGGTATACACATGTGAGCATGTGTGTACATTTACCACACGTACCCAACATAAGTGCATGCATGTGGAATTCTCATCATTTCATATACTTGGTTTTGCATGGTTTTATAGATGGTATGTGTCCAGAAGGCAGTGAGAACATTTGCTTTCCTTTCTTTTTCTTAGGAGTCCTTAGAATGTCTCCAACAACCATACTCCAACACATACTCATATGTCCAAGATTATTCTTTATAAAATGACCACTTACAGTGCAGCCTGATAGACTTTGTCTATAAAGAAAGGAAATATAGCATATATTTTTTGTTAATCAACTTGAATAGAATCAAAGAAAGTAATTAGAATCATGTATGTTTCTATAATCATACATAGTCACAATTGTGACTATAAGCAGTTAAATATCATTCATTAATAATGTAAGAAGACCTATTCTAGGAGGAATTAAAATAAGAATAACATGAAAACAACAATAATGACTTTATTTTTGTTCTATATGTTCTATATATTTTGTTCTGTATGATATGGAATAGTGTCTGCTCTAAACTCTTTTTTTTTTTTTTTTTTTGGTCAACAGCACAGAACCATCTTGGCTTTCCTGCTAACATTGATGGTGCACATTTGTCTTCTCATTATTTCTCTACTCCAATAAAATCTGGAGTAGAGCTAGCAATGGGCAGTGATGCACAATTCGTATGTAACTAGTCCCAGATTTACTTTGCTGGGTATATGGCTTGTGAAAGATTAATATTCTGAATTCATGGCTCATTATTATAAATAGATATCAATAAAAGAATAAGAAAGCAGGAAAACGTCTTTTACAATACCCCAGATTTCTTGAATCTGTAGTGAAGAGTCTTCTGCAGATAGGACAGTGAGTAAATTTCTTTAGAGATAGCCTATAAAATTTCTTCAAGAATTTCCCTTTCTTTATTTAAGGACAGTTTTGCTTAGTGTTGGGATATATAGCTCCCAACCTTCATGAATTTCCTATATATCAGTGTTTATGATTCATAAATATAATATGGTCATTTCATTTTGTATATGTATATATATGCATATATATATATATATATATATATATATATATATACAAATATAAATATATGTGCATGTGTGTATGATTCCTGATCCTTAAAACATTTTAAGGATAAGCTAAATCTGAATTATGCATTCCTTCTTAGATAATGTTTCTTTAAAGTTACACATGGATGAGGTAAGTGTGCAACTGAGAAAATACAAAGTTATGATGAAATCTGGCATACAATGATATAGAAAAGACATACAAAAATAATGACTAACATAGGCCTTTCATTTGATAAAATTGTAAATGAATATATCTGTGCTTTTAATATGTCTGGAGTGTGATAAACACAGCTGTCCATAATGAGAAGTAGATTACATCATGCGACTCTAAATAAGACTACTAATGAGAAATCAGGATTAAGTTGAATCCGGAGGAGAATTTTGTTTGCTTGGAGAATTTCAAGCTGATCCCTCTAGAGAGAATGATGCCACATTAAGAAATTTTAATTTGAAATGAGGTTACACGATTGTAAATTGCTGACAGATATTTAGTAAATGATTTAGCGCTTGTGTTTACATTTCTAGCTCAGGAAAGATTTTGGCTTTTTCAGCAAACTGAAGAAATGTCTTCAAAACACATTTAGCTAATCCAAATCAAGTGTCCATAAAATGAAATGTGGGAGAGAATTAGCCATTACTTTGACATATTTGAGTTAGGCATTCAAATTAAACAATCTTTACTCTATGAAAAAATCATTTTTTATTATTTCAGTTGCCATGAAATTAGGGCAATGTCTTTGAGCCAATGTAATGACTTATAATATAAGGAATATTTGTAAAAATTATCTTTTACAATTCATTTGTAGTAGAAGAGTTCATTGTCATACAATGTCCATGGTTTCACTCTTGGATGGTTTGTAGACTGCTGGAAAATATTTAGGAGTCAAAGAATATACATGCAAGATATAGTGTTTACTGTACAGGCACCAGCAGTGAAGAAGGTAGCTGCTGTCCAACCAGCTGTACAAAAATGTAGCCCTCTGGGGATGATAGATAAGACCAAAATGGATAATACAACCCGGTCCCCTTTTGCTTCTGAAACTTTTATTTTCAATGTGACACCTACTATCACACACAGGCTCTTTCTCTTCTTTGTGACAAACTCACACAGCTTGCAAAAAAGAGATCCAGGCTTCATTAGAGAAATGCCACCTGAAGGGTCTCTTTCAAGAGCTTTGTATTTTGCAGCTGGAGACATGACTGAATGCAGGATGGTTTCTATGGCCCCACAATATGTAGCCACAGATAGACGCCAGTATCATTATAGATACTGCGGGAAAATGTGCTATTTCGTGCTGAGCTGCCTTGTGGACCAGTGTCACTAGGGAAATATCCCTGGTTTATGGGAAGCTGTCCTATTTTATATGCAGGTACATCATAAAGAGCTTTATGCTTGGACAGCTAGCTAGAAATACAAGGCTTTCCATCCAGTCAAGATTTTATGTTTTATATGTATATGAAAAAAGTGGCTCACCATTTACCTTTTTATGTCCAGTTCTAATTTGGAAAAATAGAAAACCTTTTTCTCTTAGACTTTTGGATCTGGTACCCTCTCGGGGCTTGTGTCCTTTCCCCCTTGTTTCTTCACATACATTTTCTTCTGCCCTAAAACCTGTGCAATTAACTTCTGTCACCTTAAAAGCCTTTCTCACAGCACACTGCTCTAGCTGTTGAAGCATATGTAATTACATCCTACCCTACCTGTCCTGGGGCATGCGAGCTTCATACAATTTTTATATCACCCTTTTTCATTATTCAGGCAGAGTGAAATTTTAAGGACAGTGTGATTAGGCTGAAATTGGAACTATTCAAGGCTTGGCATTGTGTGAAAAAGCAGACTTTCCATCCTTGCACTGAACTTAAAACACCGTTGCTGCAAAAAAGGAGTTCAATCAGCTTGGCACACACACCAGTCACATTCACAGGGCCTCTGAATTAAGACTTACCATGGACCCACATTATGGTTCATTAGTGGTTTTATGGAGTTTAATCTGCAGAAAATAATAATGTTAATGATTTAGTAATTTTATAAATTTACATAAATTTTGTCCTGATTTGAGCAATGACATCCAAGTGGAAGCAACGCGAACAATGAAGGCATTTATGCAAATTGCCCTGTTGAAGTTCTTCAAGAACATTGGACATAACGTTAGAAATCATTGAGCAACAGAGAAAAGGGAATAAAAGCTTAAGTCATGACTCTCTTCACATAACATCTAAACAAAAGCCTGCAAAGATGATATAAACAGAACGAGCTGAATCAATCACCAATTAGCCCACTTCCTAACATAATATATTCATAATTTTCTGATATTTGCTTCAATTTTATTAATGATATTTTAATATTTTAACTCCTCAGGATCAAACTGGGATACAGGATACACAAAACTTATGACAAATATGATTTTGGTTATTTTATTTGGCTCACTCAAATTGAAAGTAGAATTTTAGAATGGAAAAGCCAAGGAGTGCATAGCCTCTATGACAGGTTGCCCCTCAGGCACATCAACAGGCATTTTATTAATGGATCACAACTTTTTTTTGTCCTTAAAATGTACTAAATACATTTAATAAATGTCATATCCACTTTACCAGAAGAACTAGAATGTACTGAATTAATCAAGACAAAGCAAAAACAATGAAGAGCTTGGGAGCCAGTCATGGGGGAGATGTAAATTAATCAGAAGAGACAAAGGTAAAATTTCTAATATCCTATGCAAAGACACTGTGTGTGTGTGTGTGTGTGCACGTGCACATGTGTGTATGTGTGTGTGTGTTTGTGTATGTATGTGTGTGTCTATGATTTTTAGATTTTTAAAAATGTATTTCATGTGTGTATGTGTGTGTGTGTTTGTGTATGTATGTGTGTGTCTATGATTTTTAGATTTTTAAAAATGTATTCCATGTGTTATCTTTGGTATTCAGAGGTTTTGGGCTAATATTCACTTATCAGTGAGTGTATTCCATGTGTGTTCTTTTGTGACTGGGTTACCTCACTCAGGATGACATTTTCTAGTTCTGTCTATTTGCCAAAGAATTTCATGAATTCATTGTTTTTAATAGCTGAGTATTACTCCATTGTGTCAATGTATTACATTTTCTGCATCCATTCTTTTGTTGAAGGATATCTGGGTTCTTTCCAGCCTCTGTCTATTATAAATAAAGCTGCTATGAACATAGTGGAGCACGTGATCTTTTTATATGTTGGAGCATCTTCTAGGTATATGCTCAGCAGTGGTATAGGTGGGTTCTCAGGTAATATTATATCTAATTTTCTGAGTAACCACCAGACTGATTTCAAGTGGTTGTACCAGCTTACAATCCCAGCAGCCATGGAGGAGTGTTCCTCTTTCTCCACATCCTTGTCAGAATCTGCTGTCACTTGAGTTTTTGATTGTAGCCATTCTGACAGGTAAGGGGTGGAATCTCAGGGTTGTTTTGATTTATGTTTCTTAGATGACTAAGGATATTGAACATTTCTTTAGGTGCTTCTTGGTCATTTGATATTCCTCAAGTGGATGCTTCAGTTCTTCTTAGAAGGGGGAACAAAGTACTCATTGGAGAAAATATGGAGACAAAATGTGGAGCAGATACTGAAGGAGAGGCCATCCAGAAACTGCCCTACCTAGGGAATCCATCCTACATACAATCACCAAACCCAGACACTATTGTGGATGCCAAGAACTGCTTGCTAACAGGTGCCTGATATAGCTGTCTTCCAAGAGACTGCCAGAGCCTGACAAATACAGAGGTGGATGCTTGCAGCCAACCATTGGAATGAGCATGGGGTTGCCAATGAAGGAGTTAGAGAAAGGACTGAAGGAGCTGAAGGGGTTTGCAACCCATAGGAAGAGCTCAGGGATACCCCAGGGCTCCCAGGGACTAAACCATCAACCAAAAAATACATAAGGAGGGACCCATGCCTCCAGCTGCACATGTAGCAGAGGATGGCCCTGTTGGACATCAATGCAGGGAGAGACCCTTGGTCCTGGGATAGGGCGTTTTAGGGGGGACCTGGAAAGGGGATAATATTTAAAATGTAAACAAAGAAAATATCCAATAGAAACTGTATTTCAGTTTGCCTTCATCTACGTATGTACATCACCTCTGTGCCATCTGCCTACAGACAGCATAAGAAGGTGGAAGTCAATCTACAAGTATAATTACAGATAGCTGTGACTGCCATATGATCACTGGCACCTGATTCTAAGGCCTCTGCAAGAACAGCAGGTGCTCTCAATAGTTGATCCATCTCTCCAAGTTATTTTTCTATTGTCTGCTATTCTTTTCTCCTTAGGATAAATCTTGGAAAACTAGCTAAGTATAATCCTACTTGCTAGCTAAAATCATAAATATTAATACTTACAGACAATTAAAAAAACACAATTTACAGCATTTCAAGTCCCTTTGAAACATGAGATAGAACCATAAATGATTAAAAAGTTACCATTTACCAGAACTTGTCAGAATTCAGGATGAGATCTGTAAAGATGTAAGATCATGTAAATTTAGCTCTTTATTTAGCTTGGTAGATATATGTTTGCACAAACAAAGTCATATGACCAAAATTTATATCAATGTTAGAAGACATGGGTCAATAAAATATTTTCTCTGCTACTTGTTGATTTCTATACTAACATGACTAATTTAAAAAATAATTTGGTTTTATTTAATAAGGTGTAAGTTGAATTCATAAGCATTCATGTTTGTTTGTTTGTTTGTTTGTTTGTTTATTTTGTTTTTTTCGAGACAGGGTTTCTCTGTGTAGCCCTGACTGTCCTGGAACTCCCTCTGTAGACCAGGCTGGCCTCGACCTCAGAAATCCGCCTGCCTCTGCCACCCAAGTGCTGGGATTAAAGGCGTGTGCCACCACCGCCCACCAACATTCATGTTTTTTGAGTAGAAATTTTAAGCATAAATATATAGAAAGATTTTTACATATGTTCTCTGGGATACAATATGAATATTCAGAACTGTTTGAGTAATAGAGAAAGATCGAAAAATGACCAAAGACTAAAGAATAAATATTTTGAAGTATAGTTATATAACAATATATTATATAATGGAGTAAACAAAGTAATATAGAAAATGACTCAACTTGGTGAGGAATCAAACTTTATTAGTTTGCACTAACAAAACAAAAGTGCTTTGCAGAAAAATCTTTGAATTATTTGCATAAAAGTAAGAAGCTACAAAAAATGAATACATACATATGTATCTGCTAAAAATTGGAAATAAAAACCCATGTTGTAAAAACAGTTCAAGGAGGAGTCTTACTTTAAATATAGGGGAAATGTTTTTTTGGGAAGGACATAGTAATGAGGGAAGGATATGAAAGCATCCCAAGGCAACAACAATGTTTAACTTTGTAGTAATAACCGATAGTTAATGTTGTTGGTATTTATTCTGTAAACAGGAGTTATATGCATATGTATGTATCCGTGTACATGTATGTGTCTTCAAGGAAAGTAAAGCAATTCAGAATAATATTCTTCCTAGATTAAAATTTACTACATGCAATGCCTTATGCCATCCTCAAAAAATGCTATTTGGAGTGATTCACAATCAGGAAAAATTATGCACAATGTAAGTGAAAAAATGTAGAGGATTTTTATGTCTACTGCATGCATAAGATTTTCTGTGAATGTTATTGACTTTTTTTCTTTCTTTCTTCCCTTTTTTATTTTTATTTTTGCAGAACCACATCAATAACATATAATGCTGTGCACACATGGTTGAGGAGCGAGGGAAGCTGGAGATCTGGAAGTAGCTGCTCTATAGGAGACTTGAAGTGAGTGTTGATGTTTCAATTACTGCCAATTCACAGCCCAAGAAAGCTGTGGAGCTCTACCATCTGTTGGCCTACTACATAGAGAAGGGAGATGAACGCACGGTATATATAACTAACTTCCTGACAGATAATTTCTCTGCGAATAAATCCTTAGAGCAATTCAAGTGTGTATTTATTTCAGCTTTTTATTGGAATTGATGAGACAGGTGAACAAATACCCATTACGGAGTTACTGCTTTTCATGGAGGTTCAGTGACAAGAAGGCAGTATAAGGTTCTCAATCATCCACCAGAGAATCGTGCTGCACACTTTTAAGAGGCCAATAGCACATTTGGATAAAATAAACCTCTGTTGTTTCCTTAGATTAATATTCTAAAGCTTGAATTGAGAGCATCAAATCATGTGGAATTATTTAAGTTCAGCTGTAGAGCTGCTCAGAATTATAACCCAACCAACTGGGAGGGCTGTGAGCTAGGAATTTTGTGGCTCATGTTTTTGGAGGGAGAATATGTAAATATGGTATCAGACATCCTACTGTCACTTTCTAGAAATCATTTCAGCCATAGAAATTCTGTCTGGCCCATCAAAATCGTGCTGTCTCAATTTGAGCTTTCCAGGCTCCTTTTTACCTTCCTTTTTCTCAGCATCAAGACAGAACAAATGCTCCCTAGAAACAGACTCCATTTCCTCAGGACCGTCCCATGTCTTTATTGAGTTACATGGAAAAGGAAATGGCGGAATGACTCTATTAAATTATGTTTTCTCAGACTAAATGCCTAATGTGATTAAAATCATTGACTGTTTAGGTTGTCAGCACTTGGCTTAATATTTCTTTTCTATTAATTTGATGTTGTGTTTTAAAGTAAGCTAGTAGGCATGGCAGTCATTTGGTGTTTACCAAATTACAGATATTATGCCTTAATGGCAACTACGTAATATTTTAAAAATTGACCCTACTGACAGTTAGCTGAGGTCAAAAATACAAAAAAATCTGACTCAGGATTCTAAACTAGTTCCACCTCAGATACCTGTGCTGGCAGAGGCTATGGTACGTACTTTAAAGAGATATTTTGCCTCTCAAATATTGCATACCACTTCAAGCACACTACACTCTCTTTCAGGTCACCTACAGACATCTCCCTTATTATATTAAATAAATAATCACCCTTAAATCAGTGATTCTTGAAAGTTTAAATCTGTATATGAAGGAATAGTAGAAAAAGCAGGTTTGAACTTTAGCTACATGTGCTCTCACAATGAAAACTCCTCTTCATGCATTTTATTAATTTATCTCTGTATATATATACTTTTCTTTAGAATCATTTAAATGTTTATAATGCTATGAAAGTTGATTGGTTGATACTCTGAACCTTTTTTTTTTTGGGGGGGTGTTTCGAGACAGGGTTTCTCTGTGCAGTCCTGGCTGTCCTGGAACTCACTCTGTAGACTAGGCTGGCCTCGAACTCAGAAATCCACCTGCCTCTGCCTCCCAAGTGCTGGGATTAAAGGCGTGCACCACCACCGCCCGGCAATACTCTGAAACTTTTAATGACATCAGATAGGAGATCCTGGAAACAAGATCATTAACACTTACTTTTGTTGAGCTTTGCAGAATTTTTCTGAAGTCTTAATTTGTATAGTTATTATTAAATATTACTATATATTTACAAAGTTTTTTTATATGACACATTGCTTCCTAAAAGAATCTATACATTTGTTTAACAGGAACATAGTTATATAGTTAAAATCTTCAAAATTGCCAAATACAACAAAAATACAATAAGTGTTATTATGAGCATTACATATAATTTTATTCTTGCATGTGAATATATCTATTCAGGGCAGACACCAAGTAGAAAATGTAAGAATGTAATACCAGACTTTGATAATGCTTATTAAAAATAATGTCACACTCAGCATGAAAATAGAGATCAAAAGAAATAAGAAAGAAAAATAAATAAATAAGGAGCCATTTATTTCTCAGAGAGTCTTCAAATCTCAAGAGATAGAGATGTTTATAAACAAAAAAAAGATGAAAATGATGCTAGAGTCCATTGTCACTAGAAACACCTTATCTAAAAAGAATCCTAAGAGTTCTTCACATTGAAATGAAAGCATGCATCACAGATTGGATAGCTTAAGGAAGTGTGAAATTCATTGGTAATAACATCAGAAGAGTACAGAATACCACATTTCTGGTCCCAGGAGGACCAGAAAGGCAAGAGATTGTCAGGTGCTGGCATCAGGTGGTGGGGAAATAAAGGGGAGAGGGTAGGAAAAGTAACCCACATGCTGCCAGAGCTCTGGGTATGACTGCTGTAGAAATCATTGTGGTGGTTCCTCAAGAAGAAGAGAATCTGTCTACCTCAAGATCCAGTGACTCCACTGGGGCTTATATACAAAGAAAACATTGTCCTTCCATAAGAACACTTACTCACAACCATGTTAATTGCTGCTCTATTCATAATATCCAGAAATTGAAAACAACCTAGTTGTCTCTAAACAAAAGAATGGATAAAGAATATGTGGTGTATTTCCTCAATGGAGTATTTGCTATCTAACAAAACAATCATAAAATTTGGTGGCGCATGGATGGAATTCTTTTTAAAAAATCTTTAATGAAATAACTAGTACATAGAAAGATAAATATGGTATTTAATTTTTTGTGGATATTAGTTATTACATAAATAACCAAGCTACAATCTGTAGTTACAGAGAGGTCAGAAATAAATGAAAAGACTAACATGGGGAACACATGAATTTTTCCAGAAGGGAAAACTAGAAGAGATTTTATATGTAGACAGGAGACAGGGTAGCAGACAGGAACATATGGATAGGATTGGAAAGGGAGATGAATTGAGAGAGGGAATGTGGGGAGCTATAGTTTGAATATAGGAGCATTTGCGAGGTGGTATGGAAATCTAGAATAGTGGGAGCTTCTTAAAATATATGATGGTGATCCTAATGTAGTCTCTTGAATATTGGACAAAGTCCCGCCTAGCCATGACTTGTCACCAAAGAAAGCTTCCAGGATCAGGACTGGGTTATATCCAATTGAGTTGCTGGCCAAAGTGGTCCCATAGAATCCTCCAACAACCCAGCCTGTTGCCAAGACAATAGACTACTCTCCATGAACTGACTTCAAAGCTCCATTACTGAAGAAAACAGTGATACATTTTATTAAATATGGAGAGGTCCAGCTTTCACCTACATAAAACCTTCACTACCAAGTTCTAGTGTGTTTTGATATGAGAAGGTACTCTGAAGACTACCACAAGGGAGACACAAACATCAGTTCATCTCTCAAACCTTTTGTCTGCAATACTTTCCTTCCTGAAAAACATGCTAGAGCAATGGTGGCACTAAACTTGTGGGAGTAACCAATCAACATCTGATATGACTTAAGGCCCACTCCATGAGATGGATTCCAAACCCGACACTGCTTGAGTGACCAAGAACCAGAAACTAGATAGCCCAGAGACCTAGGGAAAATACTATTAATCTTAAAAAAATAATAATGATAAAATGACTTCTAAGTGATATTCTGCATTACATATAAATCAGTGCCTTATTCAGCTATCATCAGAGTCTTCCTCCTGGGAACAAATATAGAAGTTGACAGCCAGACTGAATGCCGAGAGAGGTGGGAGAGAGAGAGAGAGAGAGAGAGAGAGAGAGAGAGAGAGAGAGAGAG
>JADRCC010569452.1:0-15920 GCA_019843855.1 Hylomyscus alleni | reverse complement strand
AAAAACAAAAAACGAAAAGAAAAAAAAAGAAAAACCGAAAAGTGTAGAAAACGGGAAGCTGGGCTGGAGAAATACTCAGGGGTTAAGAGCACTGGCTGTCCTTCCAGAGGTCCTGAGTTCAGTTCCCAACATCCATATGGCAGCTCACAACTGTTTGTAACTCTAGCTACACCATCACACACATATAAATTCAGGCAAAAAAACCACACTAATAAACATGAAATAAAGATAAATAATAAATTTTTTAAAAAAAACAATGAAAGAAACCAGGAAGCTCCCTGCTTGTGCCTCCTGAGAGTCTTAGTCAAGTGGGTTAGAGCTGTCTCACCTGTGCGCTGTGAACATCTTTAGACTGGGCTTGTTTCTCTCACCTTCTTACCCTATTGTTCACTGTACTTAATAGCATAGAGTATGTGTAGTGAATAAAGAAATGGAAATTTAAGACCACACAGCTTTAATTCTCCTTTTCTATCTAACCATTCTTTGTGAAGGATAAAGATGAACTTTCTCAGACTTCTACCCTAGACAGTGAAATAACTTTCTCTTTTTTTCTTTTTCTTTCTTTCTTTCTTTTAAGATTTATTTATTGTTAAATATAGGTACTCTGTAGCTGTCTTCATGACAGATGGTTGTGAGTCACCATGTGGTTGCTGGGTTTGAACTCAGGACCTCTGGAAGAGCAGTCAGTGCTCTTAACCTGAGCCATCTCTCCCTGTCCTCATTTTCTGGTCAGCTTCCCTTCCTTCTCAATATAAATAAATTCTAGGGTTCTCCCTTTTTTTCTCCTATTCTTTCCTCTCCCCTCCTTCTTTTGTTCATGAAGGCTGGCTTTGAACTGGCAGGAACTCCTGACCTCAGCTTCCTGACTGCTGGGATTGTTTCAACAACATAAACACATTCCTTAGTTGCTTTATTCTTTCCTAACACCTCAAACATTCCCTTTCTTGTCATTGGAAATACTTGTCTGATATCACCTGTTTGTTGACTTAAAAAAAAAAAGCAGTTGAAAGTATGCCAGTATTAGTATTGATCTTAGTCAGGCTTTGTCTACTTTTGGACACAGTTCTAGAAAAAGTGAAGGAAGACAATCCCATTCCTGCAGTTCTGTTAGGAGGAGCAGATACTGCAGAAGGGAGGCCAAAGCAGGGTCTGTTTTTGCCTTTAGAAGATGAGGCCTTGGCTGTGCCTGGGAAACTGTAAACAAGCTTGCCCACTTTGGTTTCATTACAATAAGGAACAAATTCACTGAAGCAACCAATAGTCCTCTATGCAACAGAAGGACACTTTAAAGAGCCAAAGACTCCCAAAGAAATGAGGCACAGGGGAGAGGCTAAGAAACAGAAACAAAAGGAAAGCTCAAATTTTGGACTTAAATGTTCTTTTGAATAGTTACAAATATAAAATGTCATAAAGAATTATTACTAAGCTCACATGTCTTTGACAAGTGACTTGCAGTCAGAGGTAGAGTACAAAAAAGTAATTATTAACTTATTAACTTGCACCGTAGCACGGACCACATGTTGTTGTAGCAACTTTTCACCCTTGCTTTTTCTGAGAATGGACTCAGACCCTTATCCCTTTTCCATGAAAATAAGTTTTGTTTTGTTTTTTTTTAATTTCATTGTGGGTGGTTGTGAGCCACCATGTGGTTGCAGGGATTTGAACTCACGACCTTCGGAAGAGCAAACGGTGCTCTCACCTGCTGAGCCATCTCACCAGCCAGGTTCTTTTTTTTTTTTTTTTTTTAATTATTTTTATTTATTTATTTTTAGTAGTTAACTCACCTCTGTCCCTAACCAAGAAATATCAGTCCATAATCGAATTCTTAACTTAGCCCTCCCCCAGTCAGCAATGAAGGTTGTACTTCCAGTTAAGGATCTAGGCTATTACTTGCTAGGTCAAATGAAAATTGGATACTCTTAGATGCACAGAGCATTATTGTCCATAGTCCTTTACCCCTACTTCATGTAGAGGGTAGAAGGAAGTGATAATTGGATACTCTTAGATGCACAGAGCATTATTGTACATAGTCCTTCACCCCCACTTCATGTAGAGGGTAGAAGGAAGTGCGTGGAGGGACTTGCTTGAGCTGAGAACCCTAGGCCAGCGCAGCAGTCCTAGCAACGGATGGAAATCTGAGCGAGGCTCAGCAAGGGATGGCTGAGCTTAAGATTTTGTGTGGAGGAGGCATGCTGAGAGGATTCAGCAGATCCACAGTTGCGACCTCAAATGCAAAGTGTGGGAAGAGATAGGCAAAGCAGAAGTATAGGGAAGCTACTGCTAAAGTCTAGGTAAGACATGAATGCGTTTTCTGTTCGTGTGGTAACCAGAGCTGGTGACAGATTCTGAGTGTATTTGAAAGTAGAACTGGCAATTTGGGGACAGAGGACTTGAGACATTCTAATGACTTAATCCTTCTGATGACATGTTTGAGTTGATGCACTACTGGTCATATAAGGCCTTCCACAGTGTTAATAGGAGGGGAAGGCAGTCTGAAAACATAAAAATAAATAAATAGGAATATTCAATCATAATTTTATATTTATGTCATATAGTCTAAACACAAAACTGAAAAGCACTAGTTGCTGATTTTACATATCTAGCTTGTCCTTAGGTTCCATTCGGGGCCATAAGGTCTTGGGCTCTGGGGAGAACATGTGTGATATGACAGTCAGCAGAGATACTCCAAAGAGTGCTTTCATATAGGACATGACATTAAGAATAACACATATATCAGGTTGAAAGACTCAAAATGGAAAAAAATGAAATACACCAATTAGCTTGTCTATCAATTGTTGAAATGTTTTGATTATGTTAAATGAAACATTAAAAATGAACTTTATCAATGTTTTTTATTATATTTATGGTTCTGGGATAGACTCCAAGATTTTTTTACATAGTAATGCAAAGTACGTACTAGTGATGAATTAAACCCCCAAGTCTCTTTTTATTGTTTTTAATGTGGCTAGCAGAAAACCTAAAATTACCTACATAGCTGGCATTGCATTTCTACTAAACACATATATACTACCCCTAAATCTAGGTCGCCTTGAGGTCCTTCTTCCTTCAATGTCAGCTACAATTCTCTTAAAAGTCATTTTTAATTAAGTAACCTTTCTCTGCTCCAACTGGTTTTGCGTATGTGTGGTGATGGCAGCGGTGGTGGTGGGTGGTAGCGGGCATGTGTGGGCACCTGTCTAAATGTGGAGGCTGTAAGAGGACAGAAGATACTTTGCTTCACCTCTCTCCATCCTTGAGACAGGTCTCTCACTGTCCCTGCCTCCCACAGTGGGTACAAGTGCACGTGGCTATGGGGTACAAGTGCACGTGGCTATGGGGTACAAGTGCACGTGGCTATGCCCAGCTTTTTACATTTGGGGGTAGGGGGACTTGAACTCCAGTCCTTTTATTTATTTATTTATTTATTTATTTATTTATTTATTTATTTATTTATTTAGTTTTTTCGAGACAGGGTTTCTCTGTATAGCCCTGGCTGTCCTGGAACTCACTCTGTAGACCAGGCTGGCCTGGAACTCAGAAATCCACCTGCCTCTGCCTCCCAAGTGCTGGGATTAAAGGCATGCGCCACCACCGCCCGGCTGAACTCCAGTCCTAACATCTGGAGTAAGCATTCCTACCTGGTAAGCCATCTCCCCTGCCCTCCAACTGGTTTAACACCAACGGGGGGCAGGTTTCAACAGGTGTGGGTGTCTGTGTGACACAAAAGAGTAGAATCTTTAAGAAGCCTAGAGAAATATACCTACTGCAGTTAAGTCTTTCCTCATTTTACTGAATATTTTTTCTCCTTAGGTACCATTGCTTTTAGAAACCACCCTTCTGTTATTTTATTAACCTTTAGAGATTCAACAACTGAAAAAATGGGACTGACAAGAAAGCCATATCCTTAATACATACTTTAATATTTGGGTCCTGTATTACTTTTTTCTAAGATGTTTCCAAGAAAAACAGATTTCAAGCAATTAAATGTATCCCTAAGGTCATAGAGCTATATAAGACAGTGCTAAGATAGGGGTTCCTGTGACACTTTTATCATTATACCAAAGTGTCAATCATGTTTGCAAGCTCTAAAACCTAAATTTTGAAATTAAAATATTTTAAAACCTAAGGAGGTAAAATTATATCTATCATTACAACTATCACCTATGACTATATAACTACAGTTGTTTTTTGACTGTTATAAGGACACAGGAAATTGTTAGTTTATCCAGTGAAGCAATCTTCAGGTTTGTTCTAAATTATAGATTACAGTGAGAATGACAGCCAAAAGTTACCAAGTTCCTGTATGCAAAGCACTGTTAAAATTATTTGACTCATTTATTATCTCCCAAAATATGATGTGTTGCTAGCATGCCAATTTATAGAGATACATGCACAAAATTAAAATGCAACTGAAACCAATTCTTTTTTTTAAAAAAAGAGATTTATTTATTATCATATCTAAGTACACTGTAGCTGTCTTCAGACACACCAGAAGAGGGGGATCACATCTCGTTCGGATGGTTGTGAGCTACCATGTGGTTGCTGGGATTTGAACTCAGGACCTTTGGAAGAGCAGTTGTTGCTCCTAGCCACTGAGCCATCTCACCAGCCCCAACTGAAACCAATTCTGACTTCAGATCCCTCCCTGACCATGGCCAGATCACATGGCCTCCCAATGCCGTGAGGCAAAACTGTAACTCAGACACATTCACTGCAGGTCACAGATGCATTGAGCTCTGAGCATTTCATAAACTACTTCTGCATCCTATTTATGCATTCACTGGGGATAATTTGAAAGAGTGATGTCTTTTAATCGTTTGCTCATTTTAAAGATATAATTTCTGCAGAGAGCACTTCCACTTAGACAAGTGTGAAGCTTCGCTAAGCAGCCATACTTCTGAATTCTACCTCCTGCATACATTTCTGCAATCGGCAGGCTAAAATACCCTACTGTTGACACAAGTTTTGGCACTGAAATGGGGAAAAATTTTTGAATAGGTCCAAAGTTTAGTTTCTTTTTTACTTTTTTGCTGGAGTTTAAACCCAAAGTCTTGCAAATGTTCAACCCAAGCTCTTTCACTGTGCTAGAAGCCTTTAAGTTTTATTTCCCACTCAAGTAAAACCCATGGGTCACAGAAATTAAGCAATCCTGATTCATCTAAGTTTTGTCTTGAGAGCAGCTCTTACAAACTCCAGGAGTCCCAGCCTAGGGGCAGAGTGTAGATACGGCCCTCTCTCACCATCCGCAAATATTTCTATATATACTACACCAAGTAATCTTCAATTTTTTTCTATTAGCCACATTTTACAAATGAGTAAATTAGGTCTAGGTAAATGAGAATATCCAAATGCTGGAATTATAATTTCTGACAGACATTTTTGAGACAGGGTTTTATATAGCCCAGGACAGCCACAAACTTATTATGTATCTAAGGCTTGAACTCCTGCCTCCACCCCTCAAACATTGTGATTTCTGTAGGAGATCATGCCTACTTTCAGACCTGACCCTGGTTGTGTGTGTATAACTTCTTTATGTTTTAATATTGGAATGCTAAATTAAATGTACAGTGTATGGTTTTGTTATTTGGGGTTTGGAGGCTGTGCTAGGAAATTAACTCCAGGGCTTTGTTCGTGTAACCCGACACAATACCGCTAAGTTATACCTGCCACCCATAACACTTGCATGCCTTTGTATTACACATATACTCTTCCTGCTCAATTCAGTCTCTCTGCTTCTGCGCATGTGCACGCCCATGTGTGGAGGCCAGAGGACACCAAATGTGCTCTTACTGCCTTTTCCCTGAACCTGGGCTCCCAGTATTTCTTCAGCTAGGGTTGTGGCCAGTAAGTCTCAGCAATCCACCTTTCTCTGCTTTCTGACAGCAAGGTTTATGAGACTATACTTGCCTTTTTAAGTGGATGCTAGGAGTACAAACTCAGGTCTTCCAGCCTGTAACAAGCAAGCTCACTCAGAGCCATCTCTCTCACCCTCTTCCACTTACTCTTAGTAAGTCAGGTAGCTAACGATTGTTTGTCAGGACTCCCCATCAACATTCAATAGCAACCAAAGCATTAAGATTGTGCAGCTCGGTGCCTTTACTTACTATTCTACCAGAGTGGCTAATCAAAAAAGTTCTATTTTGTTGATGTCTTTAAGATATCGTCTTCTTCGATATACCATGCTGACTTCAAATTTGCAGCAAGTCTCCTGCCTCTGCTTCCCAAACAATATGATTACAAACATATGTCACCAATCCTGGCAAGACAACTACTTTAGTATTAAACCTTTATTCAGTGGCTGAGCTCCAAATCACCCCCTTGTTTGGATGTCAGTCTTCCCTTCATCTGGAGGGCTTTCTGACTGTTTTTGGAGGAACTGGAAATAAGAATACCACACTTGGTTAATCAAGACAGCTCAGTGGTAGGTGAAGTCACTGCCAGCTAATCCTGACAAAGTGTGATTCCTGGAACCCACACAGTGGAATAAAAAAAGAACCAAGCCTGAAAGCTGTCATCTGACTGTAAGCACACCACTGCACAAGCTTTTGCACCTATTTGTGTGAACACAGCACACATACAAGATAAAGCCTTCTGAATCCCAGTGTAATCCCTTAAGAAGGGAATTATAGCACTTGCAACCCTAATACTTGTGAGGTGGAGGCAGAATCAGCAGTTCAAGCTTGAACTATGTGAAACTAGGGGAGAATTAAATAAAAAAGCAAATCTCCCATTCTAATCACTTCCCCAAGGGGGCAGAACTGCTGCTGCCTCTATTCTAGCACACACGTGGCACCTTACAACCATCTGTAAACTCCAGTTTCAGGAGGTCTGATACCTTCTTCTGACGTCCACAGGTGCCAGGCATAAATGAGGCACACATACATACACAAACAAAACATCCACACATATAAAATAATAAATACATTTTAAAAAACTTTAGAAAATCAACTTTTCTTAGCTTTCATATAATGCTAGAGAGCAAATCCAGAGTCTCATTTGTATATACTAGATAAAGAAGTGTGTTATTGCTTAGTTATCCCCAGAGCCCCCAAACACTTATATTCTGGGTTACCAAACATTTTTTCCTACTTATACAGCTAACTCTAGTTGCCTTTGGACTCTTCTATGCCCTCCTTGTCATGCTCCCTCTATCTCCTTTAGAGCTGAGGATCAAACTCAGGGTTCTTGAGATTGCACTAATGAGCTAAATCCCCCATATATGGATAAAGAATTAATCCACTATTTTCCACCTATTAGGATTGCCTTTATATAAAATTGATCTTATTATTGTATGACTGTTCTATCTGCATATATACCTGCAAATCAGAAGAGGACATCGGATCCCATTATAGATGGCTGTGAGCCACCACCATGTTGTTGGAAAATGAACTCAACCAGTGTTCTTAACCACTTAAAGTTATCTTTCTGTCTTTTAGATTGCATTATAGAAGTGGAAAAGGACTTGTATAGGCTGTTCAATCAACACAGAAAATATCTACCACTTCAAGATATCTAGAAGGAAAATGAATTCTGTTATCTGATATTGACTGATAACTTTGGATATACTGTCTCTTACCAAGTCCCAGTCTTCAACATCAAAGTATCTCTATTATCTGTAAAGGGGTGGGGACAACAGAAGCACTCAGTCTCACCTTCTAACAACAGGCAATTAGGAACCAAAGAAAGCTGACTGTAAATGTACTTGTGTAACATAGCATTTCTAAACCTGCTTAAATCCAGGAAGACTTTTATTATACAATTTGACTTTACATCGATAAAATGTTAGGTAAAACATTATAGATGAAGGAAGAACAATTTAATTTGTTTTGAAATAAATATTAGACATATGAAGCACATACAGTGAAAAAAGGTCACAATAAATTCCAGGTGGAGACATGACTTTGTGCAGTCACCAACGAAAGCCCTTGATACTTCCAATTTCACACCATCAAATTTATCATTCTTGCTGATTTAAGCAGAACACAAAACAAATATGGATCCTAGGGCTTACTTTCCCCAGTACCAGCATGGATAATTTACTACAGTGATCCAATTTGAAGACCAGCAGGGACCAGTAAATTGCTGCATAAAAGAAAGAGCGAATGAGGGCCTTTTTCCTTAGTGTCAGCAGGCTACAATTATTACGTTTATTACATTTTCTTGAAAGGACTCCACATTTTCTCAAATATGCAGGAGAACTCTATTTCTCCTCTGAGTCCTACATTAGCATTATGTGCTTTGGTCTTGAATACAGGAGAATGATGAATTTTTCAATTTATTTTATAAATTTATAGCCAGGATAATAGTGGCTTCAAGAGTATATATAACTCCCCAACCTGTACAATATATTAAAAATGGATTCAAGAGAAGTTAGTAAGAAGTGCTGACGTACTGTATATACAATTTTTTAAGCTCAATAGATCCCACTTTATCAAGCACCAGAAGCTATGCATTTATAAATCAAACCGTTCTTATGAGTATTGCTAAACTCTGCAAGCCTTGTATATTTGTTCCAATATATACACATCGTAAGTGTTGCCTGGACAGGAGTTTGCTCTTTTGGTCTCAACTTACAGATACATGTAGACAAAAACTATGTCAAAAGGAATTGTCCTTAAAGTTACAAAAAATAGTAAACATTTGGAATTAAATGTTATGAACAACAAGGTTAGTTTAAAAAATGCTGAGCCTATTTTTAAATGTACCTTTAAAAAACTAGGAAAGATGGAAGGCGGAGGCAGAGACAGGAGGATCACTGAGTTCAAGGACAGCTTGATCTACAAAGAGAACCCTGTCTCAGGAGGAAAAAAAAGAAGGAAGAAAAGAAGGAAGGAAGGAAGGAAGGAAGGAAGGAAGGAAGGAAGGAAGGAAGGGAGGGAGGGAGGGAGGGTATGATTCTTGTGCCCTTCTTTCTCCTACAATAGCCAATCATTAAAAGACTCTAGCAAACACTCTAGCTATCAATAATCTTTTTCCTATTGTTTTCTAAGAAAGAGCTACTTGGGAGACAAAGAATAATGCATGCTGCCTCAGTCACTACTGACTCAAACTCATGATGCGGGCGGGCTATATAGCATGAGCATCACAAAAGGCCACAGAGAGAAGTCTTCACCATCCATTCTGGATGGGCCACTTAAGGGCCATTGCAAAGTCACAAAATCCACACTGATTAACTACAGGAAACCTTTCACATTCTCAGCAGTTCCTTTGATATCCTTGATTGATACCAGCTCCAAGAATGGCTTTGCAGTCAAACTATAAAAGACCATGTGCATTAAAGAGCTGCTGAGAAACAACTCCAGCCTTCCAAAGGTATGTAGTGCCTACTGAGCTATACCAACACATTGTCAGTGTTGAATTTCCCTGATCCAGGGAATTCCAGTGGTGGTACAAAAATTTGTTGTGTTTATAAACTACACTTGATTTTCAAACCCAGGTAGTATTACTGATATAGTATTCAAACACTCAAGTGCTTTCAAATTATAGGGGGAAAAGAAAATCTCAATTGTAGTGTAACTTATTCTATCTAGTGTACCCATAAAACAATCATGAAAAAAATTAAAATTCCATCTCTCTATATTAGAAAAATTATCATTTCTTGGAACATTTGAAAAAGAGAAAGGATAATTTTAACAATTAATGTACTTGGATGACTGGCTGAGACTGAAAAGAAGAGACAATAGCACACATGCCACTCCCAATTGGGCCCTGTTTTACTGGCTCGTGTTGACAATGCACTTCTTTTAAATGTTTTATTATTATAAAATGGTACTCATAAGTTGGGAATATAGCTCAGTGGTAGAACAAGGGGCCCTGGGTGCAATCCCAAGTCCCACCTCCCAGCACACATAGTAAATACTTACCAAATAATTGTCCACTATTGAATTAAAGGGGTCATAGAACTAAGATACTTAGTGTTATAGTCTACTAAGCACTTTAAGTAGCACAGAATAATCTTCTAACCCAACTTGTGAAAATGGGGATTACCAAGGAAACAGTGACACCTATCGATCATAAACCTAACTGCCCATAGCGATTTTCTCCTTGGGCAAGTTAATCGATACAAATTCTAATACACTACCTGAGAGGTTTTTTTCTTTTTAACCACAATCACAGGTGCTCACTTCCCCATATGAAATGTTTAGAGACCTGGCTTCAGCTTTGTCTTATTATATATGCATTCATGTTCTTACCCAGGATATTTGCTAAACTTACAAACCCAATTCAAATTTTTGTCTACATCTTTATATCCACTGAGAGCTATGCAATTCTTATTTAACAGCATCCGTTCATTTTTCATATCAACTTCAGGCTTGTTACTAGCTTGTCTTGCATTCTCTGATAAGCATCCCAACTTAATCTTTAAAATTAGCTATCTCTCTTGCTTTTCTTCCAAAAGCATCTCTCTTAGTGAAATTTTATTTCAAGGAAATTTAAATACAAATTATACTTAAGAAATTGCTCTATGGATTAATTTCAAAATACAGTCAACTCGGTGAGAGAGGAAGTATACTGAAGGAATTAGAATGCTTGTTAGAAAACAATAGACTTTGTCTGAGGCTTCCACTTGTCCAACAAGGTTTAAAAAAACACCAGCACCATTCCAGTTTCTAAAGCACTAGATATTCTGCATGATAAGTCAACTTTCCTTAAACTGCTTAGTTAAGCAGTATTAAATTTCTCCTGCTACATCCACTTTATACATTAGTCCATGTCCTAATTTTTGACATGTGTACATGAAAACATTAACTTCAGATTTGAGATCAGCTGATTGTACATATTCACACAGAGTATAATATTTCTAATTGCAACTTCATGCAAACTGACATCTAGTAATGTTCAAATTATAAAATTTGCCTTTTCATGGGCTTGAGAATATATTACACCTTCCCTTAAGGAACAGATATTTCCACTCATGCACAAGTTATCAGAAATAATGAAATTCTGCAATATCATTAAAGAGCCTTAATTATATCACTAAGCATTTGAAACTACAATTTTAAGAAAAAACTTGTTAAAGTCAGCATGAATCAGCTCTTCTAAGTAAAATTTTTGGACCAATAACATAAAGAACAAACTCACTTATAGGCCTTGAAACATAAAAAGCAATCCAGGTACAAACACAGCCCATACACAAAACAAATGAAAAAATTGGTGAAATACAAACATATTTTGTACTTTAGCTGATCCAAAGTTAATATTTTACTTTGCATAACTATCCTACCAATCAAAAGAAGATGCTAATATAAAAATAAACAAGTAAGAGATGCAAAGGCATTCTCAGCACTATTTTTGATGCTCATAGATCTAAAATGTTCCAAGACTAGGGGAAAAAATGTAGAAGAAAAAAAACATTTCAAAATAAATATGCCTTTAGCTGCCAGAACTCGATGTCATTCAAGACAATGTTTTAAAACATCATTAGAAATCAATGTTTACATTACAAGACAGTCGTTTATTGCTCTACAAAGTTGTATTTTTAAAACCAACAGATTACATAGTGATAAGGAAGCTAGACACACATAAAAAATCAACTGGATATTATGAGGTTGCTTCTCCAAATTGGTGGGTAAATATTACAAAAATATAAAAGTAGCTGGTTAAAGCTAAGCTATCAAGTAATATTTTCTGGAAATCTATCCCAAGACTATCATCTTTCTATAGATTAGGAACTTAAACAAAAAGAAAATTAATGTTTTAAGTTACTAATTAATGTATGTGAAAAATCCAAATTACATGCAGATAGAACTGAATACAAAAAAACCAAAAAGCTGTCTTACATTACTGTATACTAAAATTGTGCAGTGTTTTAAGTACTTCCAATCATGCAACAGTAAGTAATAAGGATCAGAATGACATTTATAAAGGAATAGATGGGAACTCAATTACACAGCCTCAATCACAGATGCATTATACATCCAACCCCCCAAACTCATCCATGCGTTCCCAGGCTGAAACACACCCACTACTCCTCTCCCCGACACCCCAAGCCCATTCCCCATTAATTCCCTTACCCATAGCCCTCTCCATTAAACCCTCTGAATCATATTTGCTGGGTAAACATATATCAACAGAATATTCTTCATTATTTCAGAACATACAAGTGCAATCACATGCTGTCTTCAATCACATCCTTTCAAAGGCATCTGAACTGCTGCTGCACATGGCTAGGAAATTTCAAGCCTAAGAAACCAAGAAAACTAAAGTCAAGATTCTGGAACTATGTAATCCTACAAACTATAGCAACAATGATAATCTACTGGTTGACATTTATAAAAGTTAGTCAGTAGGTCTGTGTCACTATTGTCTTCTAGAGTAAATGATTACACGATCCCAAAGATCTAATCCAAAAGACGTTTACAGTCAATCTATTTTTCAAACATCATTCAAAGCCACAGATGTACTATGGAAACAACAGCTTCACAGGTCATAAAATGCATACAGAACTTCTCTGTTATGGTGCAGGCTAGACACATCTATCCTAGAAAGCAGCACAAGTAGAGTGTGAACTGAAACTGCAGGGGGATGTACTTCTGCTAAAATCTTAACCAAAATTACAGAATGGAAAAATACTGTCTCAAAATATACTCAACTCATCTAGTACCATAAGGAGCTCATTCCAGACATAACTTGGGTTAATAGTTAGGGTGAAACAAATTTCAGAATTCTTTTTAAAGAAATAAATGTATTTCATGATGTAGGCACAGCAGCATCTAAAACAATTTAGTAACATTTATCACTAAATACAAACTTACATAATCACAAACAGTAATGTACGGTAAAATTTTCTCAAAGTGTTAAAGGCTTGATTTAACATGCCAGGAAAATTATTATTTTTGCACTGAGATGCATTTATGTAAATCATGAAAACTGAACTGAGGTCAGTGTTAGACCTGTATTTGGGACCCCTATCAGAATTACCAGCTAATAATGCTAATCTTCTAAACACAGTTTAACTAGATGTTAAACTACGCAACTGTTGGTGCCAGTCTGCTAATAAAGGCAATGCTCTGCAGACACAGTCGTCTCACAAACAGTGGGCAGGAGGGCTTCATGATAATGTGTTCAACAACAATCCTCAGCTCGTTAAACAAGTTCCTGTAAGACAGAGTAGTTTTGTTCAGAAACACAAGAAAACGACAATGAATATAAACAATGCTAAGAAATGCAGAAGAAAAAGTTGACCGAAAAGAATTTAAAGAAGTAGCAGGCTGAAGTGGCGCACACATTTAATCCCAGCACTTGCGGGGGCAAAGGCAAGCAGATCTCGGAGTTCAAGGCCAGCCTGGTGTACATAGTAAGTTCCAGGACAGCCAGAGTTACACAGTGACATTCTGTCTCAAAACAAACAAAGCCCAAACCATTTAGTAAAAGATGAACCTCGAGTACACTGTAGGGAATACACAAAAGGTGAACGCACACACAGCTGGCAGTCCTAGCCCTCAGCTGCTAGTACAGGAGATGGAGAGCCAGCCAGGGCAGCATGAGCACTCCCTTCTCATCACAGACAACATTTCCAAAATCCATAGAGGTGTCTTTTTTGAGTAGGGAATTAATAAAAACATTAAAAATATATGGTTATATCTAAAAAGGATTATTTACTTTTTTCTTTGTTAGTCAGTTTTCACATTTTACAGACAAATTCAAACCATTCTAAAAAACGACTGAAAGATTATATAACATGGGTAATCTACAGTTTCTTTAAGTGAATGTCCTCTCACACCTTTTCTGGACATCAGGAGTTTCAGTACTGTAGTGAAGTCAATGGCGACCACATGGAACACATTCAATGAATGTTGCTAATAAGGTGGATACTGATCAAACTAGCTCTTTTTATATTAAAACCTACCCAAGAGCTCACACGATCCAGTGTGATCTTGCTCTGTTTCCTGCTACAGCTCTGACAGTGCTGTGTTGCTTTGTTTGTTCCCAGGCTAAGTGGCCTTCCTTGCCTGACCTATACTACCCACGAAGTACCCTTTATTACATACTATACATGCATACGTACATACACATCATATACAAAATGATGTCTACTAGACTAGAAGTCAGTTGGGTGTATCCTCAAGGATAATTCTAACTACTCATTGTGCCTGAATTTGGTACCTTCTTGATTCCAGAGCACTCGATGTGCACCACCTTGCATGGCTATGAGCTTTTTAGACCTCATGTAACAAAAAGTATAGGAAGCTACAGACTTCCTATGCTTAAGGAGAGACTACTGTATACAGACTTGTGAATTTTTACATATCATCTTTGTTTCAACTAAGAAAGTCATTCCAGGACAGCCAGAGCTACAAAGAGAAACTCAAGTCGTTAAGAATAGGGCTTAGGTCTCACATATTCCCTAAGCACGAGCAGCGCCTTAAAAGATAAAAAAGGAATACAACGGCTCATCCTTGAATGGTTTAACCTCCAGTATTTGTAATCATACTGCTGCAAAAGTAAACACTGGGCAGCAGCACGCTGCAGATGTCAGCCTCTTCTACGGCTAGCATCACGTGGTACGAATCTCTACTGTGCTGTGTCACAGCAGACAGCTGCAGCTCCAGTAACACGGCATCCTACGGAGCCCTGTGCTGCTAAGCTGTTTGTTGGGGTAGGTGCAGTAAGCGCATGTTTGACTTAAGAGTGTATTTATCAGGATGGAAATCTGTGAGTCACAGATTAGCTGCTGCAAAACTATGTTTTCACTAACCCCTAATTAGTTTTAAAGCCTAAACTTAAATTGCAAAAATACTAAACTGTTAGTTAAGAAATTTCCAAGAGTTATAAATACTACATCTGGACACTATACTACACAGAAGACATTTAAGCTAGTCACCAGCTTACCGACAATATGGATTTCTTCTAGAGGAATATCGAAGAGTAAGAAATCTATAATATATAAAAGGCTGGAGCAAACTTCCTTGGCCACTGAAATAAAAAAATACAAGAGTGACATACATTACTAATTCATATATACATTTAAAAAATTACAGGTAAATTAGAAGGAGAATATGTGTCTGCATTAAATGGTTAGTACAATGACTTATCTAGGCATAAATCACTCTCACAAATGAAACAGAATACAGACAACTAGAAAAGAACAAAATGTTATTTATTACTTAAGTTTTATAGGAATATCCATATATTAAAATTTAATATAACAAAACTCAGAAAATATTAAATATTATCTCTATAATTAGCAGAAAGACAATTGATAAAATCAAGGGTTTTATGGGTACTTTTAAAAATTGTTCATTATTTGTGTGTACCCGTGGGAAGGGGAAGGGGGGGAAAATTGATTGTGTGATGATGTGAAGTGATGTGTGTGATGGTCAGAGGGTAACTTTTGTAAAGTCAGATTTCTCCTTTTGTTTCCATGGGCTCCAGGGATCAAATCAAGGGATCAAACTCTTGACTGTCAGGCTGGCAAGCGAGTGCCATTACCTGTCCAATCATCTGGTAGGCTTAATGTTTTATTTTACAAAATACGGTTTCAATATGTCACACAGTCTGGCCTACAACTCCTGAGCCTCCCACTGCAGGATTCAGAGGGCTGAGACTACATGCATATATCATCATACCACATGCCACCTGAAATAAAATTTTATAATATCCCCCACCATCACACCCCCCAAAAAACCCTGGTTTCTCTTTAGACCAGGCTGGCAGTGAACTGACAGAGATCCACCTGCCTCTGCCTCACTAGTGTTGGGATTAAAGGTGTGCACTACCACTGTCCGACTCAAGTTCTAAATCTTAAAACTTCCACATGAAGAAATGTTTATTTTATATGAGTAAATAAAAATGCAAAACTATACCAACTAACTAATATACTGACATAGCCTATAATAATTAGCATTCTTGATTTAAAAAATATAATTCTAATACCCCAAGAGGCAGGTATGTATGTCTTTTATGAAACTCCAAGCCTG
>JADRCC010569449.1:0-19151 GCA_019843855.1 Hylomyscus alleni | reverse complement strand
GTGGTGGGTCATGCCTTTAATCCCTGCACTTGGGAGGCAGAGGCAGGCAGATTTCTGAGTTCGAGGCCAGCCTGGTCTACAGAGTGAGTTTCAGGACAGTCGGGGTTATACAAAGAAACCCTGTCTCAAAAAACAAACAAAAAACAAAAACAAAAAACAAACAATCAAACAAAAACAAATAAAGGAATGGAGGAAACTTTCTGAACCCAAAAAAATTGAGAAGCAATAGGACAGAGGATCTTTGCTTTGTAGATTAAAGGATTGCAACTCAATTAGATAACCAAAAGGAACATTTATGTGGCAGTGGCTAAATATAGGTTACTCTGGAACCTGAACATGCCCTTATTAATGGAATGTGTAGTGACCATAGTACATACTACCATCTTCATAAGATGTTTGAGGACAGCATTGAACACTGAGTGACAAAAATGGTTAGTGGCTGGGTCCTGAGCTGCACAGTCAATGTGAGATACTGCTCTGGTCCAAAGCCACACAATCAATGTGAGATGCTGCTCTGACACAACCTTAAGCATTCTGAAGGGGTCAGAAAATAAAGCAGAACAGATCTATATGAAGAGAAATTCGGTAAGGCTGTTGATGGAGGGATGTATAGAAGAATGCATCTGGAAGTGGCTGAGATTCGGGAATGAGGTAGAGGGAACAATTTTGTATAAGCTAGCACAGACCTCAACCATTTGTTCAGAGAGATGAAATAGAAAACAGATTTCAGTTCACTTGGCCAAACCAAAGAACTAATAAAATTGGCCAGAACAAATACAGAAATAAATTACCCAAACATGATTAATGTGCACATAGAACAGAATTTCTCAAAGCAGGTACAAAGTATATTTTCCCACTATTGCATAAACTATGTAACATCCCATAATTTTGGGATCTTAAATGGGAAAATGTGAACCCCAGCTTTAAGTGTTGACTTCTAGGAGGCAAAACCATTACAGCTGCATTTGACAAGAAAGAAGAAAAAACAGATGATTCTGTTGGAAGTGAAAAGAACTAGGTTAGCAATCTTGTTTTTCTTCACTGTGAGAATTTAAGACGGCTTCTAAGATAACACTGAGATTTTATTTTCATAGAAGACCATGCCCAGAGGTACAGCAGTCCTGAGGGGCTTATCTATGCTCAGGCTGCTGAAAGGTTTGAAAATGTGTCCAACAAAGGAAGTCCAACTTGGTCAGTTAAAACTGGACTTCCTTTCCTCTTCCTTCTGTATGTGTGCTCTTCCCTCATTTCCCTTCTCTGCTTTGCCCCTCCCCTGTAGCATAACCATTTTCGTGATGTCCCTTCCTGTCTTCCAACTACATCTCACATCACATCTGCTTTCTCCAGGACTTATATATTCTTTCCTTGACACATAGAAATAAGTGGGAAGTCCAGATGTGTGGATGATGCTGTCACTACCCCAGGTCCCAAACAATCTCTGTATCTTTTCAGGTGAACCATCTAGCTTGGTATGCTTTTGCTGTCAATGACTAGAGTTAGAACTGTAAGAGTCTCTCTGTTGCCCACCTCAGCCTGGAAACTTGCACATTTCTAGAGTGGTCCTTCATGGATACTGGGGAGTATGGAATTGTGAAAGCCTTATTCTAGGTCATGGAACAACTGTAAGGGGAAGCTTGCTTTTCAGGGCTCTGTAGAATCTAGCGCCTTTTCCCTTGGCTCCCGTGTTTCCTCTCTGTGTAATAATGCCATCTCACTACTCCTTTCCTTTTTTTTTTTCTCAGTGTCTGACCTAAGGCAAACAATTGCTTTACCTAGAGTTATTCATGCTTTGGTTGCCTTTACTGAAGAAATGTAGTCTCAGCTCAAGGACTCACACTGACAATGGGAGAGAATGCAAATACCGTAGAGCAAGGGTTTTAAATAGTGCCCTTGACCTCCTGGAAGGCATATCAATAGGGTAAGTTTTACTTATAACTATAGGCATGATTGGATCTTCAATGCCAAGCTTCTTTTTTTTTTATTTCATCTATAAAATGAGGAAAATCTCTTAATAACTTCCTTATGAGGTTGTGGAAGTTCAAATAAGATAATGAAATTATTAAGTAGTTAGCTCATGTGTAATGCACAGTAACCACTCATTAACATTAGCTATTTCTTTGCTAAGTGTATTATGTACTGGCTAAACTTAACAACTTTAAATTAAGACAAATTGGAATGGATTCTAAAAGAGTTTATCACTTTATTAAAATGTGACTTTGAGAAAGTACATTGCCTTTTGAAGACACTGCCCTCACAATGTCTAATGAAACAAAATTCCTTGTATTGGGTAATGCAGGTTAGAAGGGATCATTGAGAATAATTATAAGCAGATTTATAACAAAATACATACTAATTTTATTTAAAGATTGAGGCCTTGGATTAATGATTCATAAGACAGTAATTATTAGTTATAAATCTTAATATATATCATGTGTCACCCTTTGATAGAGTTGAGGGCTGTTCTTTGAAAATTAAATGCATGGGTTGTGTGTTTGGTTTTGTCTTGGGGGAAGGGTTGGCATGGAGAAACGGGTTCCATTTATTAATAAGGTCATTAATGACACCAAGTTTATTCCCTTGATCTCAATGTGAACCAGTGATCATGCTTTGCCTTAATGTCACAGAGTAGAGTTTATTTGTATGATCATTAGGTGGATTTGTAATGATCAAAATGAGATCCTTTATGAAACAGGTCATGATGAGTAGAGCATTAAAAGTCTGTGTGTGTGTGTGTGCATGTGTCTGTGTGTGTGTCTCTCTCTGCATGTCTCTGTATGTCTCTGTTTACATGTCTCTGTGTGTCTGTGGGTTTGTGTGTATATCACAGAAGGACCATGCATGGGTTAGGTAAGGATCAAGGTATTAGAATACCTATGGAATTCAACATAAACACATAACCATAACCAAAGCATGGCCAGGGGCCATACTAACACTCCTTTCTGCATCTTAAGTCTAGGCTTCTAAACTAGAAGTTATACACTTTTTCCTCATATATTAAATATCATTATTTAAAAAATAAGTGAGGAAAAAACATCTGAGCTTGTAAGGGGAACACTACGAGTCTCGGTGAATATATTTTTTTGTGGTTTCTTCACAAACCTTTTAAATATAGATTAATTGTAGGGAGATGGAAAGTACATTTCACCCTGGAACAGGAAACAACAGATATAATTAAAGTAGATTTAAGACTTGATGAATAGAGTGACAGTAAAATAAGGAAAGCCAAGGGGTTCCTGGTCCCTACGCTGGAAGAGGGAAGTAGAAGAGAAAGGATCTCTGTGACTTTGCAGCCCTCCATTCTCAACAGCAAAGTCACACACATGGGATACTATGTTCCATATTCTTCTATGTCAGCAGACCCTGCTTCTGAAGCCCTGATACACTATGCCTACGTGTAATCTTTCTAGTCAGAGCCTGTGCCTCATTGCTGACCCCCTCTATGGCTCTTTTTCTTGTTATTGCTGTTTTTTTTGGTCCTTGCTTTATTTTATAGTTTTTCTCATGTTTTGATATCTTTCAAAGTACCTGTGAGCTTATATGCTTATTTTTTTTAAAAGTCCTACCTTTGATCTTGCCTAGTTGATTTAAGTACTAAACTTTCTCTACCAAAGAGTAGATGATAAATAATGTAAAATTGATTTAAGTTAATGAAAACATTGATTTGAATCTGATTCCATAATAACCCATGTTAACATAAAGAAATATTATTTTTAAGCTTAAAGATGAGATTGTTGAATAAGTTTAGAAAATTCCAAATGGAAAGCCATCTTCGAATATTCAAAATGTTAATTATAATTGGTATGTTGGGAGTATTACCTACAGAGACGGAGCAACTCCATAGGACTCTAGTGTTTCTACTGAAACTTGTCTTGCTTTCTACACTAAAACTCTATAGAAGTATTCAGTAAGTATAATTTACATTATATTGGCACATATTCATTGGAAAAATTAATGTCTTCACTGTGACACTTTCATACCTATTCTAAAGATACTTTGATGATATGTATTTCCTATTAGCTTCTCTTACTCCTTCTCTGCTTCATTCTTTTCTCTTCCCTAATACTTTCCTGTTTATTTTTCATGTCTTTTCTTCTATTCATTGTTCTTTAGTCTTTTTTTAGTCCACATATGAAATAAAATATGTGATACTTATCTTTCTGTGCCAGGCTTGTTTTGTGGAATGTAGTGCTCTCCAGTCCCACCATCATCCTGCACACAACACGATTTAATTATTTATGGATGAATAGTAAGTCATTTGTGTATAAATACAATGTTTTTGTCATCTATCAATCTATTGACAAACACAATCCTATAATGTATTATGATTATACTACAAATAAGTATGATTATACAGGTATAACTTTTGTTTTGATTGCTCCACATATAATGCCTAGGGCTGGTATAAGTAGGTAGATGTTTGAATAGTTTTATTTTTAGCTTTTGAGGAACTTTTATTCTGCTATCCAAAGTAATTGTACCAGAATGTATATACATTCTCATCAATAGTATATAAGAACATTGAACTGACTATATAGAACCTCAAAAGTTGTAATTTTGTCTTTCATGTTGGAGAGCCATTCTGACTAGAATGTGATATGATATCAAGGTTTCTTTCTCTTTCTTTTTTCTTTCTTCCTTTCTTTCTTCTTCCTTTCTTTCTTCTTTCTTTCTTTCTTCTTCCTTTCTTTCTTCTTTCTTTCTTCCCTCCCACCCTCACAGAGAGTGAGCGCTATATGACTCCAGGGAGTATGAAGAAGGATGAAAAATACTTTAGGAAAAAACATCAGAAAGAAAGTTTCCCATTTCCTTGTATTTATTACTTTCTCCCTCAAATCATTTTAAAACTTAATTTATGAGTATATATTTATTTTCTTACTTTAAAAGTCTTTCATTGAAGACAGTAGCAACTACAATTGCTAAGTAGCATAAGGAAACAGTATCTCAGATAGAAGAGAATATCATTAATTCTTATGATAAAAGTATGGTCATTTCAATGGGATTTGTTTGTTAACTTGGTAATAGACATGGTAATAGATCATTTTTTTTTTTTGATAAAAAAGGGGGAGGACAGAAATTTCCCCTAAATCATTAGCTGACATTGGACACCTAAAATGCTATTGCATTTCCAAATAGCATTTTAAGTATCCAGTGGAAATAACTGTCAATTACATCACAGGACATGATAATATAATCACAAAGTTTTTAAGGTATACATAGACTATAAACCCAGGATAAATTGGAAAAATGTCCTTAGGGAAGAAGGTTTCTTTGTGCTTTATCTGGAAAACCTTAACCTTAATGAGAAAAAAAGTCATGAATCCTAGTACAACCATATTCCCCAATCTAAATTTCAGTTCCCATTTGGAGTATCCACATGACCCCTTACTTTAATAAATAAAAATAAAAAAGAGATAAGTCTAGAACAGGAAAAATTCTAGAAAAAAGAAAGAAATAAGAATGAGATGCTCCCATGACTTTAACTCAACAGAAACATACAGACAGGAGAGCTATGTCATTTTATTACTATCATTTTATTAAGTAGACACTGTAAGGATTTGCAGAAACTTATAACTGGTCAAAGGACAGAGGATAAGTGTCTATAGAGTCTCCAGCCGCAAGTAGAACATCTCTATCACAGAGATAAAATTTGGAAGGACTGGGGCAAAGCACTGCCTTCTGGACATGACAGGATGCAGTCAAGAGTTTACACAAACTTGAAGAGCTCAAGTCAACAACATCTCAACATAGATGGGGAAGGGGCTCATGAACCATTACCCCTAGCTGAGTAGCTATTGACAGATGATGACTGCTAGAGAAATACAAATCAATTTTCTTTCACTGTCTATCCCTTGGTGTCTGGACAATGTTCTAGTGTAGGACCCAACACCATGTGTAGATGGGCCATGTACATTGGACTCACTAGGATTTTTTTTAAAGGTTATGAAGTTGGGAGAGGAATTGGGGAGGTTGATCTGGGAGACAAAGAAGGAAGAGTAGGGTGAATATACTCAAAATACACGGTATACATGTCTGATATTCTGAGATAATTGATAAAATTTAATATTTTAAAAGACTTATCTATGTAATTGCCATTTGATTAAACAAAGAGAACTGCAAAGGTTATGGGATAAGGTGATTTTGAAGTAAGGAGCTCTCTGAGAAACACTGTGTCAGAGGGGAGTTTGGCTTACAGAATTGGAGACTTGAGAGCAAAAACAGTGCCCAAAGGCAGCCTTGGCACATTCAGAGGATATGGTAGCAAGAATGCCTGCAGACAATTTATTCTGTCCAAGCATTTTCAGAGGAAGCCACATTTGCTTTTAAAGACCCAGGCACCACATCTCCTTTGGTTCCCAGGTAACTGAGCACTTTGGAGTTGCTGTATATGGACTAGATGGATTGTGAAATTGAAAGTTCCTTTTATATTGGGTTGCTTTATTTGGGGCCACTGAGGTAAATGTTTAAAGAGCAACTGCAGATCAGTCGTGGGAGTTGCTTTTATTTTATAGGCATTAGTTGTGAGCAAGTCTGGGAGCAGAACTAAGCTTATGCAGAAGGTTTCAAGATCAGTTTTATTGCTTCATTCAAGCTTTTATAGTATTTTCTTTTAGTGCGATATGAACCAAATGAACTAGAAGGTACCCTCAGTCAAGGGTAGGTACTGTCATTTGCTTTCTGCACATGACTCTAATGTCTATTTTCGTCATTTACCTTTTTCTTTATTATAGTTGATGCATATAAGCAAGGACCCTTTTTTATGTTCACAGGAATAAAATAAAAGATGAGGGAACTTTTAATTCCATGCCCTCCTACCTCTTTTTATAACAAAAGATTTCATTTTTCTCTAGAATTGGGTCATCTCTTAGACCTTACGGTCCTCATTTCCTAAATCCAGCCATGCTTGTTGGGTGTGTGGTTGTGCTTATTTACTAAGTGACTTGTAATTTCCCTCTTTACATGTTTCTGCTAATGTAGTCTATTTTTTTTTTTTTGTTTTTGTTTTTCAAGATAAGGCTTCTCTGTATAGCCCTGGCTGTCCTGGAACTCACTCTGTAGACCAGACTGGCCTCGAACTCAGAAATCCGCCTGCTTCTGCCTCCCAAGTGCTGGGATTAAAGGCGTGCGCCACCACTGCCCAGTTGTAGTCTATTATTTTTTATTACCAGATATTTGGGTCAATTTTATTTCCAGCATTACCAGGTTGTAAACTGTTTTGTTCCTTATTCCATTTCAAAAATTAGCAATGATAGGAACTGCGGAGGAATGGCTATGACCTCAGCTTCACAGTTACTACTCTAAGTGATGTGCCTGAAATATGGATTCCATTTCCTTGTCTTGGTTCTGTTTGCCCTACTCTTGTTCAATTTTCTGCATTTTATCTTCATCTTCATTTATGTCAGTTCATGTCTATGAAACACATTCTCAGACAGGCCCAACAAATCAAAGATCAACTGAAACCCAGACAACTGTCCACTTCTTCTACTCTGAGGTAGAATTACATGAGGAGTTGTTGAAATGTGCATAATATATGCAAACATACTAACTATAGTATCTTTAAAATGCTTTATAATGCCTTGGGGGAACCTATATATCCATTTGATATTATAAACTTGTAAATATGTAAATATATATGTAGTATGTATGTACATATTTTCCTATATTTATGTTTACACATACAAATATATATATATACACATACACATATTTACATAGAAATTGGTTGCTATTTCTATGCTTATGCTATTGTATAATATATATAACATTATCTATACATATATATTCATATAATATATGATTATGCTACAGAATGTTTGCGTCTCCTAAAATTTATTGTGTTAGAAATGTGATCCTCAAATTCATATGATGATGGTATTTAGAGCTGAGTCCTTGGAAAGATAATCTGTTAGATAAACCAGTCTTTTGGAGTACCTCATGATGTGATTATTGGCTATGTAAGAAGCCAAATCCTTTTCAACTCCATGCTGCCTGTTAAGCAGTGATGCAGTGGGAAGGCCCTTACCTGGTGTTAGAACCTTAATACTGAATTTTCTACTCTCCTATAATCATGAGAAATAGATTTCTGTTCTTTAAAAGTTCTCTAGTCTATTATAAATGGACTATAGCATAAAGCAACCCATTTCTGTATAAATATATGTATATATATTTGAATGTGTAAACATAAATGTGGGGAACGTATATATACATATTGCATTTATATTCACATATGTATAAATACATGCTCTGGATATATAAGTCCCTCCAAACAAAAACATTTTAAAGATTAATATATTCTAATTTACCTCTGAAAGAAAGAATATCTTATTCTTTTGGAAAGTACAGCACTGAACATTCAAAGCTAACCTTTCTTTGAACCTGACCTTGCCTCTCATATGACTTAAAAATGTCCCGCCCAATGTCTTTGCATCTGTGGCTCTCTGAAAGACTCCAGAGAAGCTCTGTCAGAGGCACAAGGGTTGTCCCAAAATAATTCACTGGAGTTTGCAAGTATTGACGTAGAAGCAATTTGTCCAGACAGAGCAACAAGCTAAGACAGACGTCTGCAATCCTCTGTCATATGAACCAGGAGAACTATGGTGGTGAAAAGCCTCTGTCAGCCACTAAACACTGCCTGTGGTCATGCTGGTCATAAGATCCACACAGCTGTTAACATACATTCTGATATAAATACACACCTTCTAAGGAAGGTGACCGACTCAGCCCCCAGAGGCTGGCTTCACTTATATTTGTATTCTTATTGGGAGTGTTCATTTAGGACATGAATTATTCTGTATGAGTCTTTGCTACCACTGATACTCATACCACATTCACTGAGTTCTCTTTTCCAAGAATATGTTGGTGTTATATAAAGAGATCAAGCAGGCGTAACAATACTGTACCGTAATGGCAAAGATGTACACAGTCTTACTGATATTTCAATATATTTGAGCTACAAAGCAGCTAGCCTTTATTATAGATCAGTATTAAGCCAGAGTTGAAGTTTCTCCAGGCTGAGTATGACTTTTCCAGGAACTTCATCAAAGATGCCTGACCAGATGTCATAAGAAGAGTGGATGCTCTTATTTGTTAAAAAGGAACATAAGAAGAGGTTTGATAGTGCCCAACATATCTGTCACCACAGTAATTGCGACTGAATTTTGTATTATCTCACTAATCTTATTTCAGACAAAGAAACTAGACCTTGAGGAGGTTAAGTACAGTTTCCCAAGTTGCTAAAACAGTAAGAAAAGGATAGGATTTGAAATCAAGTTTGTCTGATAACAAAGTCCTCCGTATATTATAGTGTGTTAGGTAGTAGGAAAGAGAGAACTGTGCTCAGGAGAATATAAAACTAGGTGATCTGTGCTAAGAGTTTTGGGAGAACATGAGTAGCATCCTTCTGCAAGTGTGCCAATGGTGTGTTAGCAAATGCTACTGGCAGCCACTATAGTAAACACGGAGCTAAAAACACATTATAGACAGAAGCTTAGAGGCCAGGGTGGGAGCTTCACTCTCTAGTGTGTCCCTGGTGGACAGCAGCGTCTGCTTTCACATCTTCACACACCCATATTCCTTTTAATCTCAAGTTCAGCTCTTACTTCTTTGTGTCTGCTCACATTCTTCCAAGCAGGCCATTCTTTTTTCTTCCAGCTTTAAGTGTTAGTGGCTCCAATAGTGTCATCAGTAGGAAATGATTGGCCGAAGAAACATGGAAGATAAGCAGATAAGCACTCTGCTGGTGATGTGGGAGGGTAGAGTAGAGAGGAACTGGAAGGGAACAATAGTTTTCAATAGAGAATGTCCCCCTATTTTCATTCTCATGATGCCTTGGTCAGTTAACATAAACAAAAAACAGTTCTCATCTTTTTTTCTTTTATTAGATATTTTCTTTATTTACATTTTGAATGATATCCTCTTTCCCAGTTTCCCCTCTGAAAACAAACCCTGTTTCCCCCCCCCCCCCATGCTCACCAACCCACCCTCTCCCACTTCCTGGCCCTGGCATCTTAAATGAAAGTTTATTCTGGAGCCATTGTGACCTACCATGGCATTAAAACACAGATTTAATTTAGTACTCTAAATTCCATGTTCCAACATGGAAGTATATATATATATATATATATATATATATATATATATATATATATATATATATATCACAGAACAAAGAAAGTCATAAATCAAGGCAAGTTTAAAATACATTGGGTGATTCACAATAGAGCTAGATACATAGACCTGGGAGAAGAGTTTTTAGCTTCTGATGACATTCTTAGCTCTTGGATTAGTTGCAGTTAGGGTTCTGCTAAATTAGTAGCTTCTAAGAGATTTTAATTTATCAATATGAGGTGCTAGTTCAGAGACAGGGTAGGGTAAGGAATAGTTGTTCTAGAAGGCTAGTACTAGCCCAAGTTAAAGCAATTAACCCCTGAATCTACAAAATTCTAGTCTTACCACAGTACTGGAATTCTCACCGTTCAATCCATAGTATCTACAGACACAGGCTCCCTCCAGGAGTCTTGTTCACAGTCAGAAACAATTTCTGTTTAGGAATTTTTGCTCACATGGTCACATGCAAAGTTAATTCTTTCGGAACCAGATAAGAAGAACTATTATGTAGCACACAAGCAGAAGATTGCTGGTTCTGGACTGAGGAACCCAAATGACAATTGCTGCTACAACCAAATGCTCATTCTCAAAGAGGAAGAAGAGACTGTCAGTCTCCAGTAGGATGTCTGCTATTAAAATGTCTAGAGGAGGAAGATTTTGTTCTATGTGGGAGATATGATGAGACTCATGGACAACATGGAACTGAGAAGCTTGGGCAACATGAAGCTGGAACCTAAGATACTGCACCCACATTTAGTTCAAGACTGCTTGCTCAGGAAATAACTATGTTGGGAGTAACGAGTCATATTATCAATATGATAAGGAAGTGATAAATATACGTTAAATATTCAATAAATCTCAACAGCTGGTCAATAAAACATAGGAGGGGCAGTAATTAAGATGAATTTCTACTTGGAAGAGGTGAGCTGAGAGGGAGTTGTCATAGAGTTATGCTGCCCTCAGCAGCTAGTGTTGCCTTTCCTGGAGCTCAGGCCTGTCCTCCAGGAGAAAAAACAGTACGCCAAGCAGACCCTCAGCTTTCAGAGGATAAATTAGGATGAGTGCCCAGACAGGATCAGAGCTTTGGAATGGCTCAGAGGAAGAGAGAATTTTGGCAAGGCCTCTAAGAAAACCTTAAAGCTCTTGCGCAAGCATGATGAATGAGTGAATGAATGAACTAATGAATGAATGAAAACTGTAAGTGGAATCAAGATGAACATAAGAAGACTCAGATTGTCCTCAAAGAAGCTTGGGTTTCACATCTTATTGCACTTTCATTATCCATAAAAGAAATGGGCAGACTATGGTAATGCCAACATTCTTTTTTGTGTTAAGATCTTGGATTGTAGGCTAATGCCATTCTGCAATCTGTGCAGAATCAACGAGTATCCTTGGCCCCCACAGATCACTCTGCTTTCCTGCTCTCTTCATTTCTCTGCTCACTCTGTAACCGTCTACCAAGCACCCTGTGCCTTCTAATAGTATTCCCTCCTTTTTCAGGATGATCTGTGGGGATAATTTTTAACTTTATACAATTTCAAGCTTATAAAAAATGCAGCTTAGGGCCGGGCAGTGGTGGCACACGCCTTTAATCCCAGCACTTGGGAGGCAGAGGCAGAGGCAGGTGGATTTCTGAGTTCGAGGCAGCCTGGTCTACAGAGTGAGTTCCAGGACAGCCAGGGATACAACAGAGAAACCTTGTCTTGAAAAACAAACAAACAAACAGACAAACAAACAAAAAGCAGCTTAGGGATCTATGGATGGCATATGGAGTTCTAATAATTCTTTTTCCACATTTACCAATTATTTACATTTTTCTCTCTTTGCTCAGTCTCTCTGTGTATATACTTATGTATATGTTATATACATACATACATGCATTATATACACTTAAATAATTTATTTTATATGAACTCAAATATTCTCTTGTATCATCACAATAAAGCCATTAACACAAGAATATGTTGCATTTTATGTGCTATATTTAATGTACCATTTAACTATCCCCCAAAATGTATAATGTGAGTATTATTACAAAGATAAGCTGGGCAGTGGTGGTGCATGCCTTTAATCCCAGCACTTCAGAAGGCAGAGGAAGGCAGATCTTTGTGAATTTGAGGCTAGCCTTGGGGTTGTATTGCTTTATTGTCAGATTTACTGACAGTTCTCAGTGATGTTTCCAGTCTGTTTTAAGCTTCCTTAATTCATATACTTTCTTATTGGTGTATGCATGTGTGTATGTACATGTGTATCTGTGGTATGTGTATACGTGTCTGTGTATGTGTACATTTATGTGCATGTATTATGGTGTGCCTGTGGCAATCAGAGGACAACTTGAGGGAGCTGGCACTCTCTTTCTCATGGGAGGGTCCTGAGGTTGAGGTTCAGGTCATCACATTTGGTGGCAAGCAACTTTGCCTATTGAGCCATCTTGCCAGCCCTCTAGTTGTTGATAAGAGGATTGAAATATTTCTTCTTTCCAATTGTCCCAATTTTTGTTTTTAGTAATTTTACTTGACTCATTTTTTTTAAAAATTTACTTTTCTGCACAAAAATTACCCATCTGGCTGTGTGCTCCATACATTTCTGTCTGGATTCTTCAGTATCTTCATTAAACAATGTAAAGTCATTGTCCTCTAATGCTCATCTCTAGAGTTACTCCGAATCTCGTTAATTCTTTCTAAAACATGAAATTATTAAGGGTTTTGTGATTATCGATTCTGCATATAGAAATGCATAATCTTTTCTTCCATATCAAAAGCCCATTTAAGCTTGAGCGGTGTGTGGTTTTCCCAGTTGTATTAATCAGATTTTGTTCACCACTAATTCAGTGATTCAAGAATAATCGGTGCCTTACCTTGAGCGGGGAAAAATCTGTCTATGCCAACAACCCTGAGAATCCCGAGCAAAGGGGAAGCCCATTATGCTTGGCAAAGGCTACCAGCTCTTTATGCTGCTGAGGAAGGACTTCCCATTGTCCTTGCTCTGCTGATCCTTCTGACCTGAGAGGTCGCCATCTTGCTAGGTGTTGTGTCTATGTTGCATATTGCCTCAACTTATAATCTGACAACACAATGTACATACTAACTATCCGCTGTTTGCATCTATAATGGTAAGAAATTTGAATTTCATTGTTCTTCATGTATTCATTTGCTTAAGATTAGAACATCAGGGAATTAGATTCAGAGTTTCATGATGGCAAAAATATTGTGCTTACTGGATTTCATATTTTTGTCTTATGTCTTAGTCTTTCTACTGGTATGACAAAACACTACTATTACAGCAACTCTTGTAAAGAAAAACATTTAATTGGGGTGGCTTACAGTTGTATAGGGTCAGTCCATTATCATCACAGTGATAGGCATGATGGTGTGCAGGCAGATGTGGTGCTGGACAGGCAGCTGATAGATCTACATCTTGATCTTCAGGCAGCAGACTACTCTTAACCACTAGGCAACTTCAGCTTCTGAGACTTCAAGGCCCGCTCTCAGAGACATACTTCCTGTAACAAGGCCACATCTACTAGTAGTGCTAATTCCTATGGGCCAAGTATTCAAACACATGAATCTATGGGGGGGCATTCCTGTTCTAACCACTATGCTGTACTTAAGGTATATTTTACATATAGAAAATAAAGGAATATTGAAGTTTTAATTTTTGAGTTTTGGTGAATATACACACTGTGTAACTCATGCCTCTCTCAAGATACTATTCACATTAGCCTAGAAAATTCATCTTGCCAACTTTTTCCTGCCTACCTGTACAGTTGCAATTTAAATTTTTCTATAGATTCATGTTGTGCATTCCTAAGTTTCATACGCTAGAATAACAGCACAGATACTCACAGGTGTTGGCCCCTTTGTCTCAGCATTTTGCCTGTGACATTCACTTGTTCTGTGTGTCAATAGTTTCTGTTTTCTGAAAAACATCTCACTATCTCTACATTTACTTGTTCTTCTGTTGATGAACACGTGAAATGTTTCCAAGTTTCACTAGCATGAATAAAGTTTGCATGGCAATTCTTGTATAGGAGATTATGTGATAATATTCTCATTTCTCTTTTATCATTAAAAAGGACATTACTGTTGTGAATATATAATTGTAAGACTATAAAATCAACTTTCAAAGAATAAACAAAATTCATTTTTATTGCAGTTCATTTTAGTGTATTTCTTTTTTAGCAATTAGGGGATTTTATGTGCCTTCTTAATTCCCTGGTCCAAGGACTCTTCATAGAAAGGATTCTAGCAGTTTATAGTTTTCAAGGCCTATAACCTCACTGGCATAGGGTACTGAGGTTTCTGTGTGGGCCTGAATGAAGTCTGCATTCTTACTCTCTATGTTATGGTCCTTCATTTCCTTTTCCACTGCATAGTCTTACAGACATTCAGATTCTTAACACTGTCACTATGCTGTGTTGTTTCCATTTCAGGTGGATTTGTTGGTTTTGGCGAATTGATTCCTTTTCAAGGACTTTCTGATATTGGTGATTTGGGAGACTCTTACTCAGCAAGCTTAGAGGCACTGGGTGCTGACAAGTAGAGAGTGGATGAGGCTCCTCCTCCACTGGCTGCTCCAACCCCTTTGACTGTCCAGTCTTCTCCTAGCAGAGCAGCTGAATCATCCTTCATGGCCAAATCTGGCTCTAGTCCTTGTGGTATCTGGACTTCATGAGCTCCGTGTTTAGCTAAGACTTGTCACAAGCAAAGGGACTGAAGTATTTGAAACACCACAGTGTTCTGGGATCCAGTGAAGCATCTGAGCCCAAAATAGCTCTTGTACAATGCTGGGGGTGACATCTCCTGCTCTTTCCCTCTTGCCTTGAACACTGTGGGAGTTTCTTTCCTCTCAATAGTTTATTCTCTCAATACCTTGTCTATCTTTGGATGCAATGTGTGTGGCAGTCTTCTTATCAGATTCAAATACTTTTATCCTTAGCAAGTCCCTCCCTTTTGGGTGTTTGTTTGTTTCAGGTTTACTGATATCACTAGGCATGGTTGTCTACTATTACCTGATTGTGTCTCTTTAAGTGCAGGAGACAGGAATCCCTTGGTATTACAAAGCTAGCTTCCTGAAAGACTTCCACAATTAAAACATTTCATCATCAGTAGGGCCTGCCTGACTCTCTTCTTAATGTGGCTGCTTCGGAGAGCTATTATACTGTGAACGGGGTTGGACTGCTCATTTAGAGAAAGTAATACAAATGTACTTCCTGATGTGTCAGGTCATTTCAGGTAACAGACCAAGCCCTGGGCTAGAGTGCAGAGTCAGGCAGGAAAGAAAACAGCAAAAACAAAACAAAACCCAATGAACCAACGAACCAACCAACCAACCAACCAACCAACCAACCAACTAACCAACAACAACAACAACAAGCCTCTGCTGCTGCTGATCAGTTGCTAGGTGTTTGTCTTGGGCAAAGGGGAATCTTTTTGGCCTCTGGTTCTGTCCACACAGAAAGCACCACTAAGTCAAATGCTGTCCCGTCACTCCTCTTGTGGACATTCTCCTCAGAAGAATCTGAGGTCTTTTGTTGATTTTTCCTTGCCTCACCCAAACTGTTCTTTCATTCTTCCTCCATTGGGAGTGGCGTCTTAAGTATTCTTTCTTGGTGATCCACCTAGGAGGAGGGGTGAACCAACACTTTAAACCAGAGCACATTCCTCCCACGTTGCCCATGTAAGCTTCATTCATCCTTCTACCAAACATTTATGAAAGTCGCTTGTGTGCTTGGTAAATAGAATGAGCACGGTGGAAAAGTGTATGTGGATAAGATAAGATATAACCTTTCACTCCAGGAGGTTACTGTTTAAGTGAAAGGGAGGTGCAAATGGGGCATGACTGCGGCTGACTGTAATTAAAGAGAGAAAGGCTGACTTCCAGAGAAGAAACACTAACAAAGCTGAATTAGCGGAGAGGAGTGAGCCTCGAAATTCATGAGTAGGCTTTCTTACACATTGCATACTTGCTTATCAGATATGATATTTTATATAAACCATATATTTGTGCATTATACTAAGATAACCACATTAAAACTGAAATGTACATGATAAGGATAGACAAGATAGGAAGTATATTATGAAATGATTTGACTTTACTGGATATCTACAGAAACCACTCCTTGCCCTTGCAGGAATGCTGCTCTATTAATGGCATTTTCAGTCATATCAGAGACGACTGAATGCTGAGGGTTTGCATCAAAGAATATTGTTTTAACTTTTATATAGTAAAGAAAAATGTATGTGAAATTTACTTTTCTTAGCAAATGCTTATATTATTGTTCTTTTTTTCTGGTTTTTCGAGACAGGGTTTCTCTGTATAGCCCTGGCTGGCCTGGAACTCACTCTGTAGTCCAAGCTGACCTCGAACTCAGAAATCTGCCTGCCTCGGCTTCCCAAGTGCTGGGATTAAAGGCGTGCGCCACCACTTCCTGACTTATATTATTGTTCTTATTTTAAATTTGTATACTTTTTGCAGGAGAGCATATCAGGAGAGTTTTTTTTTTTTAATTTTAAGAGGCTAGATAGAGACTATCTGTATACCTATCCCATATTATAGATCACACTAAGCTGAAGTGAATGAGAGCTAGAAGAAGCTGCTCTCTGCAGGGCTTCAATAAGAAAGATCCCTTTCTATAACATCAATGTCTGACACACATGCTCAGGGAGATTAACATGTCAATTAGTATGTTAATTATCAGTGACTATCAATTTATTTGTTAATTATTTTAGTGACTACAAATAGATGTTAAAATACACTCTTCTTATACTTAGTAGACCATTTGATATTGCCCTGGAGTACATGAATGCTAGCCTGGAGACACTCACGTTACCGGTTGGGTTGACATTAAATGCCTCACATACAATGCTTCGAATGATGTGTAGAGTCTAGAACACAGTTGGCTTGTAGAAGATAGAAAATTTCATATGTGTTTCTACTTTGCCCTGGAGGCATGTGGTATTCAGCACATTTGAGGTATAATGAAATGTTCATGAAACTGTTCAACTAAACTAAAGGAGAATTATGAGGCATTAGAACCAGAATAGGAGACGCATTAAATATTTTTACATGGGTAAGTATTTAGAATGTAATGAATTAGGTTTTGAAGGGACTATATTAAAAATACATCTAACATTTCTTTCTTTTCAAGACAGTGGTTCTGCCAGGCAGTGGTGGCACACGCCTTTAATCCCAGCACTTGGGAGGCAGAGGCAGATGGATTTCTGAGTTTGAGGCCAGCCTGGTTTACAGAGTGAGTGTTCCGGGACAGCCAAGGCTACACAGCGAAACCCTGTCTCGAAAAACAAAAACAAAAACAAAAACAAACAAAAAAAAAAGGACAGTGGTTCTTTGCTGTCTGGATATACTTCCGTATAAGCTTGTTATTGGAAATGCCAGTCTACCAGTAGATAAAGCTTGAATGAGCTGGACAACAATTCAATGAATTTACATCCTTGTTGCATGAAAGAAAGGATGGTTTAAGTTAAAGCTAATGAAAAGAAGAATCATATAATGGAAATAATGACAAATTGATGATCATTTAGTGAAGGAAAAGCAAGCCTGCTTATTTAGTTTCCATCCTTAGTAAGAGATGGAGATAGAGACCTGAAGATGGCTGGAGATCTGAAGAGTCATTGGTAGTTTTTATCATTATTACTAATTTTAGGAAGCTGATTTTTTAAAGAAAAATCTGTTAAGAAAGCTTAGAGATAGTAAGTCAAGGCAAAAACAATAATTAAGCATATTGTCAGAACTTAAGAACAATGAGAACAAGCTCTTTATGAAGGTGTGCATCTGCAGTCTCTACAGAGGTGTCATGAGTTCAAGGCTACAAAGTAAAAATATATCCCCCAAATGAAAGGAAACAAGCAAAAAATAAAGGGAGAAGAAAGTTACGGAGTGTGGAGTCATATTTATAATGAGTGTAATGTAATCCTTAGAGGCTATACTGAGGGCCGCTGGCCTCAGTGATAATGACTATATAGAGCAATGAAGTCTATGAAACATGCTACTGAGTTTTCCATTTTGATGTGGTAGATGCTGCTTTATAATTGTCAAAACCCACACACAAATGGTAAAATTTATAAAGAAACATAGAGAAATGGCCAAACTTTTATGATTAACAACAAAATTAAAGACCAAGGATTGGGAGGTAATTTAACCGAAAGAGGTAGGAAAGAGGCATTTATGCAAAAACTGGTAACCATATTATACCTAATAAAAGAAGGAGATGGTGCTGGATGAGTGTTCACTTTGGAAGCCACAGCAGTGTCCTGATTTACAATTTGGTTTTGTTTTAAACTTGGACAATGTACTGGGCATTCTTGAAGAAAATGATCTTGTCAGCCCCATCTACTGCGACTATGAAAAGTGTGGAGATTTTGGAGACTAGGTAGATTTTTATCTTGGCTTTAACATGTTTTAAATTAAATTCTACAAGAGAAAATCATCAATCTATTAAAAAAAAATCAGCTTACAACCACTCTACAGAAGACTGCTGGACCAAGGATCAAACTCATAATTGTTATGAAATACATGCCAACTTGAAGGAAGTGTGCACTGGATAAAGTAGCAATAGTTTAGGAGAATGGTATGCCCGTGAGATTTGTTTTATCATGGTGTAGACAGTACATCAGGGTACTAAAATAGATAGATTTCTCATGAAATTGACAAATTGAATTTTCATAACACATGTCAAACTCTTAGGGCAGACAGTAGCAGTGCTTGCTCTGTAGCCCACTCTTCAGTGATCTTCAACCTATGGGTGCCAACCTCTTTGTAGGTCAGAGGGCCATTTCATTGGGCTGTAAGGCAATTGTAAAACACAGATATTTACATTGCTTTTCAAAACAGCAGCAAATTAATAGTTGTGAAGTAGCATCAAAAATAATTTAGTGGTTGAGGGCCACTACAACACAAGGAACTGTATTGAAGAATTGTAACATTAGGCAGGGTAAGAACCATTGCTTCTCAGCCTGAGACTCATGAGTATTTTAGGGCTGATATTTGGTGTTTTGGGAACATGGCTCCATAGGAGGATATGGAAA
>JADRCC010569447.1:0-13874 GCA_019843855.1 Hylomyscus alleni | reverse complement strand
ATTTATTTATTTATTTATTTATTTATTTATATTAAAGGCAGGTTTATTGGGAAGCTGCACTTGGACAGGCAAGTTCAGTGGCCCCAAGGACTGAGGCCAGGGAAGTCACAGTGGGGAAAGGGATTGGGCTGGGGGTGGGAGGTGCTGGGGGGAGAGAGGAAAGAAAGGGGTGAGTACTTGCAGAGAGAGAAAAAGAGGAGAAGAGGGAAAGAGAGAGATAGGGAGAGGAGGAGGTGGGAGAAAGGGAACAAGAGAGGGAGGGAGGGAGAGGGAAGAGGGAGAAGGAGAGGGAGAAGGAGAGAGAGAAGGAGAGGAAGAGCAAGAGGTTTACTTTATTTTTTTATTTTAAATAATATTTAATGAACAATCAAAAACAACAAGAACAAACCCCTGTTGCCTCCCCCCTCCCCATGCCTGCCACCCCACCCTCTCCCACTTATCAGCCCTGTCATTCTCCTACACTGGGACACAGAACCCATCTCAACACTTAATTACCCGGTAGAATCAAGAAAACTCTTAATGTTTAATTAGCCAATCAGATTTATGTATCAATACTAACATGATTTACAAGCAGTCAATACAATAATTTCAGAGCCAAATGATAATGATAAAGCTTTAACACAATTATTTTAACCTTTTGATAACACCATGTGAGCTTCCATTCTGGTACTTCCTCTCCTCCTCAGATCCCCACTCCCCCACCCCCGTCTCAACTCCTTATTCCACCTCCCTTCTCCTGTCTGATCCACTGCCCTAATGTGATTGGACAGGGGGGTTCTTTGTCCTGGAAGATCTAAATCTTTGTCCTTAGCTATAATACACCAAGTGCCTCTTTCCCAGAGAAACCCAAGCCCCTGTGTGTTCTGAGTGCTTGAACTCTGAGGGCCTGCTGGGCCCAGAGTTTCCAGTTCAAAGGATGGGAACTCTGTTGCTCCTGATGAAATGACATCCCTGCACACCCTGCCCTGTACCCATTGAAATTGGCATTGCCTTGCTTCCAAGACTGTCTTCTGTTATCCCTGATGGTGTCATGGGAGGGACTGAGCACTGGAATAGCTAGAGCTGATGTGAATCCGTTGTCTGCAATGTCTACCTGTGTGGACTAGTAACCATTCTGGGCCTGGTCTCTCACCTGTCAGATGACAAGGGCTGCACCTGTCCCCTGGACGGGTGAATGGATTTAACCAGAGGCTCAGAAATACCTAATTGAGCACCTACTGTGTTAGGCAGCAGGTGGACACTTGTATGTATCCTATCCATCAACCTGAGTGATCGTCCTTCAGATTCTGAGCTTGCCATGGAGAGGGGCCATGGATGTGGTCCAAAATGATGATTGCTGGAAACAGGGAGAGTCAGTGTTACTGTTTAGAAGGATGCAGGGCAGTGATGTCAGCAGTGGAAGAAAAGTGCTTTCACGGTGCCCTGGGTGGCAACATAGACCTAGACAGCCTGAGCGCAGCTGAGAGGCACACAGTGCAGCTGTCCCTCCTGTGTGCCCAGTTCCATTTTGAGCATGTGGTGCACTTAACACTTCTTTCATAACTCCATGAGGCATTCAGATGGCTTCCAGGGCCTGCATTTCCCCAGAGGCAGATAGGGGATTCAGTACTCAGAGCCACTCTGCTAACCTGCCTCCTAGATCAACTACAACATGGAGATGAATTGCCAAAGGAATATGTCTTTTAAATTGCTTTTCTCCTTTATTTTCTCGAAACTATGAAGACTGACCCACAGACCTTAGAAACATACATTTATGTTTCTAACCCTGGGATTGATATTTCTGAAATGAGATGACTCAAGAGGCTAAGCTCTGAGGCAGGCCTTCTTTGTTTCTTATGGCCTTCAAACCCTTGACTAAGGCCCACCCAAATTTTTTAGGGTAATCATTTTCTCATAGGCAGTTATTGATGATAACAATGCCCACAAAACACCATTGTGGCAGGGTATAACCAGTGTTTGACCAAGGCCCCAGCCCTGGGGCTTGGAGGAATTAGTATTTCCAATGTAGGTATCAAGAAAGGCGGGTGAGGTGCTGGAGAGGTTCTATGTGGCCATGCTGGTGTGTCACTCAAAAGTGGTGGCTCCTGGGTTGGGGCTCTGAGCTCTTCCTAGGGGCCATGGGGGCCTGTGGACTGGGAAGAGGCTGCTGCAGAGGGCCTGTGGTTCTCCTGGGGTCTGCACACTCCCCGAGGCCAATTGCATGTATGTGTGATTGCTAGCCTAGTAAGCCCAGGGGGACTGCACCTGGGGATGGAGGATCTCTAAGTTCAAGTGTCCTTTCTCTGCTCAAACTTGTCCAGCCAGTATGATGAGGACAGAGCACCCTGGCCCCTGATGACCACAGGTGACCATGAGAGGTTAGAGCTTCCCACCCCATTCACAGGATGTTCTTGATCCAGGTGGAGAAGCACTTAAGTGCTGTGGAGCAAGAAGACCAATAGAACTGGGGAGGGGTCTCGGGTCTGCCAGCTGGCAGGAAGCTCACTGTGAAGCTGCAGTAAGCAGAGGCTGGTGGGCAAAGGGGATGACCACAGCCACTCACGTGGTCCCTGAGGAAGGAAGGGAGAACAGTATGACCTGCTGCCCTTCTGGAGTGGAGAGTCATCCAGCTAGGCTGGAATTCAGTGCAGAGGACTTGGTGTGGCTTTGGGGCTCTCTTGGGTACCACAACCCTCTGGAAGAGGTGACATTTTAGTCAGGGCCTATAGAATTAGATGTTGCTGGTGATGCAGGGGGAAGGATGCTTAAGTCCCTAGGACTTCTACCATGCAACCATGTTCCCCAGGAGTGGGACTGGCCTATTCTTCAGAAAGGCACCATGTTGGGCTTGCTTCCTATAGCTATGGAAGAAGCTTGGAGCTCTTGACCTTGGCTAGTACCTGAGGAGCCAGAGGGCAGGGAGTAGCTGAGCTCAAACAGCTATGTGAGCCCTTGTGGTTAGCTACACCCATAGCTCTTCCTGCTTGGGAGGACACCTGGGGATCCAGAGGCCTTTTCTACCAGGAGACACTAACAGATCCTTTGCCAACCAAGGTCTCCTCTGACCCTTGCTCACTCTTTGGAACTCAACAGAACTTAGACAGCCAAGTCCTGTTCCCTTCCATGATGAACAAATCTGTCAGGAGCAGGGGATATGGTGTGGCTGGGACCCCTGGCCTCAGGTCTTTCCCTGCCAGAAGTTCTGCTACCTGACCACCTCAATCAATGGACCTTCTCAGCACCAGCCATTACTTGTGTGTTCCTTCCATAGTCTCATTCATAACGAGCTCTCCTGGGCTGGGCAGGGAGCATCACACAGAATAGGATGGGAGCCAGCCTGGGCTACATAGTAAGCTCAAGGCCTGCCTGGATTGCATAGTGAGAGCTCATCTCAAACAATAACCAACAAAACAGGGGACTGTGCCTCAAGCTACTTCCTCAGCTCTTTCATCTCTGGTGGTCCTACTAATCTGGTCCATCCCACCCACCAAGTATCCATTCCTGGCTTCCTGGTGTCTAGAGTCAGTCTTATAGGTGTGGGACCATTATCGGCTGAGTAATGGCACCAGTGGAATTTTTGTCTTTTTTGCGACCTGGGCTCACTGAAAGCATCCTACAGTAAGTTGAAAGAGCGAGAGCAGGCCTGAAAAGGTTATGGAGAAACAACACAGTCTCTTCTAACTCTTGGTGGGCTAGCAGTGGCCTAGCAAGTTATCCTGACCTCACCATGGAGATGCTCATTTCTAGTCCAAGATGCCTTCCTATTCAAAAACATAAGGCAGTCCATGTGCTGAGGGTCTCCACATAGGCGGGACTTGCTGGATGCTGTGAGCATCGCTGTGTGGTTACATGTGTGACTCCAGGTCCGTCTCCCAGACGTGTCCCACTGCTGGGACTCTAAAACACAGACCACATAACACAGATTCAGTGACAAAGTTTGTATTTATGCCTTTCAGAGATTACCACATTCTCTATTCTGAGACAAGATCTCCTGTATGCTAGGCTGGCTTTGAACTTGCTATATGGCCAAGGCTGGCCTCGAACTCTTGATCCTTCTGCCTCAACCTACTAAATGCTGACATTGCCTGGATGTGGTGTTCCCCCACACCCAGCTCTTGTCCGCTTTTCTCTCTCAACTATTATAGCAACCTTTAATTTAATGCTGATGCTTTAAAGGTGTGGAAACTATACTCTTTTATTTGCCACAGTGGTCTAGGACCTCCCATATCAATCACTAATTAAGCAAAGGCCCCACAGGTATTTTAAGAAAATGCCTTTAGCCAGATCTCCTGGAACCATTTTCTTGATTGAGGTTCCCTCCTCTCAGAAGACTTCAGCATGGTGAAGTTGACATAAAACCATCCAGCACACCCCATTTGAGTTTTCTCAGCGGAGAGACGGGAATTAAATACAGTAGACCTTCTGAGAAATCTCTGTCCCAGTTTGAGTGAGGGATAAACGAGGCAGCCTGAAGGAGTCTACAGAAGGCTCTAAGTAGACAGGAGTCCTGTCCAGGGACATGGTTATTGAACTCGGCCGTAGGGAAGTTTTGTCAGTGGGAGTCAGGAGTGGAGGGGTGCTGTGGTAGCTCCACGCCAGTCCCTGTGAGTCCCCACCAAGACTCTGTCCCCTAGGTTTGCTTCTTTCACTAAAAAGAGGCCTTGGGCATGTTAATGAGTTGGCTCATCCTCAGTGGACAGCCATACAGAGAAGACATGTTGCTGCAAAGATTTCAGCAGATTTCTAGGGCAAAAGGCCCAGAGCCTGAAATCACAGTAGACCAGGCTTGGCTGCTGGTCCTCATACGACTGTTCAGTGGTGGAGTGAGACAAAGTTCAATTTGCAGCTGCCTTAGGAAGGTGGAAAGCAAGCACTCCAGCTGTCTCCGGCACTAACATGAGCTTTAGCTGCAGAGAGAGGAAGCGCTGGGCTCTGGTGAGAGGGGCACAGAGTTATTCAGTCCCAGCCCAACTGTCGCCTGGTTGGCCACTGTCTCACCTCTAGTTCTTTGAGGTGGTCAGAAATCCTTATCGCTAGAGACAAGAAGGCTCCTATGAGGCGGTGTTGGGGCTGGGGGAGAGTGTGATTTCATGGGGTCTCTGTGAGTCTCTGTTATTCCTGGAATCCAAGGGGACTGCAGGTTGAGAACAAGGACTGGGGACATTCAGGCTCCTCTTCTGTCTGGAGTGGGACACTGTAAATATTGACCAAGACACTTGGCTTTCATCTTTACACTGGTCCTCAAAGGGACCAAGATATGCTGGGTGTCCAGACATGGTTAAGCCTATGTATAGAGTTAAGTGGGAATTGGACCTAAGGGGAAGACACAAAATGCAGGTAGAGGTGCCAGGCATTGTGACGGGGATCTAGGTGAAGAGCCAGTGTTTCTCAGAGCAAAAATGACTTCTCAGGCTCTGTTTCAAAAGATGCTGACTGTCCCTCATTTTTTTTCCTTGTCTGAAGAGACACCTATCACCTGAGGAGTTCCAAGAAGTGTTTGGGATGAGCATTGAGGAGTTTGACCGCCTGGCCCTGTGGAAGAGGAATGACCTCAAGAAGAAAGCCTTGCTGTTCTGACAGCTGCCAACGTCTTACCAGGAGCCTGCTGGAGGGGCAGGGCTGAAGGACCCCACCAGCCCCCCTAAAATCCCCTCCTGTACCTTGCTCTGCTTCTCTGTGTCAGTAGGGCAGGCAGGGTGCCTGCAGGAGGCAGGGTGGGGCCAAGCCCTGAGGAGCATCCAGCAGGCATGGTCCCTTGTGTAGCAAGGATGCTCCCGCCTGTAGTTTAGGGCCAGGTGCCAGCTTGACCCACTCCTTCCCGCCACAACTGGGCATCAGGGCAGTGTTGCAGCCAGCTATCCTAGGAGGTGGGACAGAGCATTCGGCCAGCCCAGCACCTTCCCGGGGCACCTGGTGTGCCTACACCTGTGCTAGGCACTGGGGCACAGAGTGTTTGGGACATGAGTGAAAGGCTTGTCAGTGGCAGATCCTGCCACAGCAGAAATGGTAAGTGTAAGATTCCTCAGCAGCGCATGAGGCATCAGACTGGCAGACTGAGGCAGGGGAGCCACGCCAACGTCTGAGAGGCAGTGGGACTGTGTTTTTTTGCAGTTATTGTGATGGATCTTTTCTGGGGAATGAATGTCGACCTGACAGGGTGCCCCCCCGCTAGTGCTCTGTGCATTGTGCCCTTCTTTCAGATCACCCCCTTAGTTGCCTAAATGATATCTTTCAAGTTACACAGAAGTTTTTATTTTATTAAAAAGTATCGCTTCCTTACACATAAGAAGACATATATGCAGAGTTTAGTTTTACGGTCCCTGAGAAGGGGAGCGCCTTCGCCTTACACCCCTACCGTGCAGGCCTCTGTGCTTCCAGTCCTCAGCGCTCCTCACAGACAGGATCTGGTCTGTTTCCCTTCATCCCTGCTCCTTTGTATGTGTCACAGAGACAGCCTCAAAGATACTCGCTCAGCAGTGCCGTTTGTAAATACATGTGAAATGTATCCAGCTCCTTTCCCTCTCTGTCATTTGCCCAAATTGAAAAGAGAAGAGCGCCCCTGATGGCCAAAGTCCTAGAATAAAGGTTTCCCCACTGTGACCTAATCTCACATAAACCTGACCAGTCTTCCCGGTAAAGACACTCACTGTAGCCCCCATCACACAAAACATGCATGCCCAGGAAGCATGCTGTCACGTGATGCAGGCACTGCAGCAGCAGAGATGGACAGCTAGAGATGGTGCCTCCTCCAACTTGGGTGTCCAGAAGTGGGGGCTAACTGGGGTCCTGGTAACAGATATGGAAGAGCACTCCTGCTGCAGGATAGGTGGACACTGTGGTCCTGGGTGACTCTAGCTGTCTCCTCCTCTGGGTTGTCCTCACTCTCTCACATCCCAGAATGTGTCTAGTCTCATTTTGTGCTGGGGTTCTCACCAGCCTGGCTGGGCCATGGAGGGGAATTTTTGGTACTTAATCTGCTTCCTGCCACTTAGCAGTCTGGACCTGCGCAACTGGAAACCCCCCACCTCCTCACTCACGAGGTGTCATGTCATATCTGATCCCTGGGACACCTGGGAAAATAAATGGTGACACACTGTAACTTGCGAAAGGACAAAATGTGTTCAAGCATGCTTGGTTTTGGAAGCACGGACAGGATGTGTGCATGGAGCAGACCAGGCCACCAGGGAGAGACTCTTGCTTCATCCAGAGGTGGCCAAGAGGGTTAGAGCCTTGGCTTGAGTCAGCTTTAGGGAGCCAAGAGCTGGCATCTGCCTACCTTAGGCAGAATGAGGGGGCTAACCCCTGCTCTATGACTAAAGGGTCCCCAAATGCACTCCCAGATGTTAGGGAATGCTTTCTAGAGATGCACAGGATTGGTCTTGAAAGATGGTCTCACCAATATAACACAGAAAGGCATCCCAGGCTGATGGAACAGTGAGGCCTTGTATGTTCTGGAAGCTTTGCTGTCTGGAAATGGCTGAGTGTGGAGCTGAGGAAAGGGCTGAAAAGAAAGAAAAGGCCAGCAAGGGTCTTCAGGGAAGGATTGATGGCATCCTGGGTTAAATGTGTGACATTTTCTGATTTCATATAAAAAACTGGCAATTCGGCTGAACTCAAGTGTTTCCTCCCAAAGCCTAGCTCTGTGCCTGCTGTGTAAGCAGCCTCATGGTCTACAGCTACCCAAGCAAGAACCCCGTGCATTCTGTGTTCTTCACCTCTCTGAGTCTCGGCAGTTCCACTTTCTGCCTTCCAAGTATCATCTCTCTTTCCTTGGGCACTGCTATCTCCAGATAAGCAAAGGACAGGAGGTGGTAGTGTGACAATTAACCCTGGGTGCAGGTGCAAGGATTCTTATCTTAGGAATTGTGGTCTAGGCCACACTCACTGCTCACAGCTCATTTTCCAAGTGCCCTACTGTTACCCAACAAGCAAGAGCCAAACTCGCGAACAGCAATCCAGTTGTGCCAAACTGCTAGCAGCCTTGAGCCATGGTTCCAGCCTCAGTGTCATCCTGACCTCTACTGGGCCCCTATTCTGTCTGTCCTGTGCGCTCTGGGCAGCATGACTTTGGCTTGCACCCTAGTTTTCTTCCCAGGTAAGCCCTGCTCCCCAAGTGTCTTCATCATATTCCTGGTGTATTCCACAAGGGTGTGTGTGTGTGTGTGTAGGTGTGTGTGTGAGATGTGTGTGATGTGTTTGTGAATACACAGGTACATTTGATTGTGGAGACCAGATGTTGACATTAATGTCTTCCTTGATTGTTACTTTATTTTTTAAAATTGTATATATTATCATACCTCAGTCACACATACATACATATATACATACATATGTACACACAAGCATGCATGTACATGCATGCACATGCACACGAATGCACACACATTTATATAATATGCTCCCTATTGCCCTATCATGACCTTCCCTTCCTGCCAAATCTCTACGTTCCCTCATTAAGTCCCCCCTCCTACTTTCAAGTCTTTTTTTTTAAGATTTATTTTTTTTATTTATGAATACACTGTAGCTGTCTTCAGACACTCCAGAAGAGGCCATCAGATCCCAAGACAGATGGTTGTGAGCCACCACATGGTTGCTAGGAACTGAACTCAGGACCTCTGTAAGAGCAGTCAGTGCTTTTAACCACAGAGCCATCTCTCCAGTCCCCTTCCACGTCTTTTTTAATAGAAGTGTGTGTGTGTGTGTGTGTGTGTGTTGTGGGAGATACACATGCTACAGTGCTTGTGTGGAGATCAAAAGACAACTTGGGCAAGTTGTCTCCTTCCAATATGGCTTCCTTGGGACTGGGCTCAGGTCACTGGACTCAGTGGTAAGTGTGCTTACCAGTTGAGCCATCTTTCCGGCTCTACTTTAAGTCCCTTTGTGTGCGCGCGCTATTGCATTTAATTAATGTTGCTTGCATTACCCTCTGTATTGATGGGAGTGTGTGTGTGTGTGTTTCCTTGAGAGAAACTTGCCAATGGCTATACCACTAAGGAAGATGGCCCTCCCTTAGAACCTTAGCAACCATTAACTTCCTCTAGCTACTCAGGGAGGGCTGGGCATTAAGAACACCTCCCAATCCATGCTGGAATTACATGACTTCTCTAAATCAGCTCCTGCTGCCTTGAGCCTGTGGGTGCAGCAGCCACATGTCCAGAGGACAGTATTTCTTACCACTCCTCTTCATCCTATGGCTCTTACATTCCTTCTGCTTTTTCCTCCACAATTTCCCCAGCGTCTTAGAGGTGATATTGATGTCCCCCTATGGCTGAGCACTCAACGGCCACTTATTCTTAGTACTTCAACAGTTCTGAGTCTATGTGTTAATGGTAACCCACCACAAAGAACTCTGATGCAGGTTGAGAGCTGCACTAATCTTTGAATATAAGCAAAACCATTTGGAAGGCAGCTTGATGCTTTACACAAAGCAACAGTAGCAGGTTCTCTTAGGGTCTGTGAACTCTCCAGGCAGGGGCTCCTGACCAGGTGTATAGTACCAGGCCTGAGTTCTTTACCTTATTTTTTGAGACAGGGTCTCTCCTTAGGATCTAGGGCTCATTGCTTAGGCTAAAAGGCCAGCTAGTGAGCACCAGGGATCCTCCTGTCTCTCTGCCTCCCAGTGCTGCGGTTACAGCATGTTGGGATGCCTGGATTTTTTTTTGTGGGTGCTGGGGATGAAACGTGGGTCCTCATTTTTGCAGAGTAATCACTTTTTGAAGCTCCCACCCCCCTGGAGGCTCTTCATCAGTTCACTGACTGCATCCCTCTACCTAGCTCTAAGCCCACAGGGGATGATTTGCACATCACTAGCCCAACATGCACAACTGTCCTAGAGTGTTTATGACCAGGTTGGCAACCAACCACATCCTGTGCCCACTCCAAACTATCATGTGGAGTGGTGCTCCTAGACCAGCTTGGTCCCCATTGCCCTGTGTGATGATGAGACTGTTCTAGAGCCATGCTGTCTGCCTTGCTGCTTACCAATATGAAACATGACCATTGTGGCTGAATTTAAGTGTCAAGCAGTATGAAGCTAAGTAGTCATGCGTGGCTTCTGGCTGGGCAGCCCCAGAGGATTTAGAGTTGCCACTGCCCTTGCTTGGGACAGGGCTTCTGCTGTTCCTGTTTAGCAGGAAGCATTTGTTCTGCTGGTCCTTTGACAGGATCCATAGTGTACCCACTGAGCATCCTCATCTGGCCCCAGATGTGAGGATATGAGATGAGGCTCTCATCCTTCAGTGATGGGTGACATCTGCTACTTGAATGACAAGGATCCTCTTACAATGCAGCTAGACCTGTGATGCCAGGCAGCATCAGAAAGAAGTTCAAGGTCAGCCTGGGCTCTATGAGTAAAAGCATACCAATACTTGCTCCGCCACAGTTGGCATGACTATAACCCCATGATCTCTGCTTACCAGGAAGCATGGAAGACGTCCTCCCCACTAGCAAAACCCCATCACTGTCACAGGTCCTTGAGGAGATATTTATTATGTGTCCCAGTAATTTAGTCCCAGCAGTGTTCCCTGGCCTGAGGGCTCTGTCCAATACCAGTGGCAACTCCAGGTGGTTTTCCTTTGTCATGTGATTCTTTAAGTCCTGAGATGAACCCCCAGACCCAAAGGACATCAAGCATCTCCATGCCTCTGTCTAGTGAATAGCCTCCTAGTCTTGACCCCAGCCTCATCCTTCCCTCCCGAGGCTGCTGACCCTACCTTCACTGCCAGCCTCTTGGGAAGTACTCCTATCCCTATGTTTTGGCCTCTGGGAGCTGCTCTGGGCCAGCCCTGTTCCCAGCTTGGGTCAGGTCTACTTCCTTTTCAGGCTCCCTGACTACCTCTTCAGAGGTAAAGGAAGCCGGTTCAAATTCACACAGGTCCAGGCAAATTATATCAGCTGTGGATCCTTCCAGGAGCTTGGCCTCTCCTCCCAAAGCAGACAGGATTTCTGGGGCTAGGCAATCTATCCTCCTGTTCTGTTTAAGGACTAAATGGAGTTGCCTGGTTCTGCCACAGCTAGGAGGACTGTTCCCAGCCCAAAGCCACCTCTGACCAAAGGAGGGGGAGTTTGGTGCTTCCCTGAGCACTCATGGCTGAGCTGGGCTTCAGGAATGACACTGGCTACTTCCTCTCCTTCTCAAGCTGAAGGCCTGCTATTACTCCGCAGAATGAGTATAAGTGTAGGTGTGTGGAGGTCAGAGGTCAACTTTGGATGTCATTACTTGGCTTTTTTTTTTTTTTAAAGATTTACTTACTTTATTTCTGTTTTGCCTACATGTATGTCTGTACAGATGGTGTGGGCCTGGCGCCTTTGGAGATCAGAAGAGGCACTGATCACATGGAACTGGAGTTACAGATGGTTATGAGCTGCTGCATGGCTGCTTCTGCAAGAGCAAGCAGCCAGTGTTCTTAACCACTGTACCAGCTCTCTGCGGCCTTGCCGTCAAGGTCTCTCATTTTCTTGTGGCTCACTGATTATGCTAGGTTGCCTGGTCATTGTGTACTGTGAATCCCCCTGCTTCTGCTTTCTCTGTATTGGGATTACAAGGAAGATATACCTCATAAATGTCTCTATAGACCATGTGGTCTTTGCTATCTATGTACTGTGGGGAAAGCTTTTTGAAATGTGTGCATCTGTGCAGATGCTCATGGAGGCCAGAAGGGGGCGTTGGATCCCTTGCAGCTGGAGCAGCGGTTCTCAACCCCTGTGTGGACCACACATTAGACATTTTTCATATCAGATATGTACATCACAATTCATAACCATACAAAATTACAGTTATGAAATAACAAAACAATTTTATGGTTGGGTAGTGACCACAACAAGAGGAAGTGCACTAAAGGGTCACAGCGTTAGGAAGGTTGAGAACCACTGAGATAGACTTACAGGTGTTTACAGGTAAGCTGCCTCAACTCAACTCTGAACTCTGATCCTCCGATAGAAAGGTAAGCAGTCTTAATGACTGAGCCATCACTTTAGCCCCTGGGGGAATCATTAAACTCTAAAGAATGGAAGTGGAATTGTATAAATGAACACAGCATACACATATTGCTTGAATTAGACAAATGACCTTTTGTTGCATTGTTCCTGGGAGCAATGACGCATGACGTCATGGGTTTTGCCAGCGTTTACAGGAGTCCTGTTGGATTTGGGGGTGTGTCATGTGGAATGTAATTAGAGAGAGACAATATGCACATTGCATTGGAATTTGAAGAGAAACAGAAACATCAATGCTATCTTCCAGAAACTAAGCTGGAAGCACTCAGCAGTTAAGAGCACTGGCTGCTCTTCCAGAGGTCCTGAGTTCGATTCCTAGCAGCCACATGGTGGCTCACAACCATCTGTAATGGGATCCATGCAGACACAGCACTCACATTCATAAATTAATAAGACTTAAGGAAAAAAAAGAGAGAAACTAAGCTGCGCATGGTGGCTCACATCTCTGTCATCTCTAATCCTGGCTCTTGGGAAGCTGGGGCAGAAGAATTGGGAATTCAAGGTCATCCCTGGTAAGTTCAGAGTTCAAAGCCAATTTGGGAACCTGTTTCAAAAGAAAAAGAAAGAAGGAAAGAGAGAGGGGGGGAGGGAGAGGAAAAGGAAAAGGAAAAGAAAAGGGAAAGAAAAGAAAAGAAAGAAATTTTATTGGCCAGACCCAGCATACATGAGGCTGAGGCAGGAGGAAAAGCCATTATTTACTTCCCTTCTCCTCTGTATAAACATGTGGCCACACGCAAACACATACAAACACACACACACACACACACACACACACACACACACACCAGGCAGCAGATCTAATAGCATTACAGCTTGGGGGAGTTCCTGGCACTCAAGCTGGGTCCCTGGAGCTCTAGACACTGCCCTCCGTTTCTAGCATTCTCCTCCTCTCTACCTTTCACACAAGGGTCAAAGTCACTAAGCATAGACTGATGCATGTGGTGTGGTTATCGTGTGGGGTGGGTGTTGGGAGAAACAGCCACAAGTAAACTACTAGTTAGCACATACATTTGTGTGTCTATCCAGAACATCCACCAATGGCCAAATGGGTATGAGACGAAGGAAGGATGGAGAGCTGAACTGAAATAATTGTGCTCCTCAGAGAAGCTGAGGCACATGTGCGGGATGAGCCTCAGAGGTCTTCTGGCCCCTTGCTCAGGTTCTTAAGGAGGAAGCCTGAGTATGAAGGAGGAGGAGGTAACCTGACCTCAGAGCCAGGAAAAAGATTAATGTCCTCCCCCCTCAGTGCAGCACAGACCCAGAGTCAGTGCAGAGGGCTCAAACATAAATAAGTAAAGGTATTTTTCATAAGTTGTGATTCTTTTTAGAAGAAACTTATCTGCAATTATGTTTGGAGCTCGGGGTACTGTCTACATCTACATTTAATTGCTGTGGATCGAGCCAGCCAGAAATCTATGCAGATACCAACAGAGTCTGTCATCTTAGAAAATGCCAATTCTAAAACTTGGATTGAATTGCTTGAGCTTCAGATAAAATAGTGCACGTTGCTCTGGAGGACTCCTTTATAGCCAACCCCTTTCTCAACTCCAGCCAGAACCAGTTACCCCCAACCCTCCCTGGACCCATCTGCTCACATGAACCGGGCCTGAGGCCACTGGAGAACAGCTCGGGATGACAGCATTACAGCATGACAGGGTAACACAGGTTGGAGTGACTGGCCTTTAGACATTTCTGTTCTTAAAATGTTCCTGGCCATAATGGCCACCTCTCCTGTCCTCACACCACCTGCCCTCCCCTCCTCTCTTCCTTGACTCCCTTTATTTTCCTCCTTCCCTGGTTTTTCCCAAGCGCAGCTGCTCTCATTTTTTGAGCAAAGCAACTCACCATTCTGCTTCTGTGCCCCAGCACTGGCTCTTAAAGCTGGATGGTGTTCCGGATCG
>JADRCC010569446.1:0-14646 GCA_019843855.1 Hylomyscus alleni | reverse complement strand
AAAAAAAAAAAAATCTTTCTGGTTATTCCCTGGGGACTGGAATGGCAGCCTCTTCTTCAAATGCCAAGATGCCTGGTTTGATCCGGATTCCCTTTCTGCTCCAGCCTCCTTTCCTGCTTGCATCCCAGCGCTCAGCACACATCTGCGCAGCAGCTGCAGCACTGGGGTTCCCGAGACTCTGGCTAATTTGTAGCATTATGGGGACGGTGCCTGGCAGTGGACTGCTCCCATTAGTGCTGCTCATGTTCACGATGTAAGCTTGATGCCTTCCACATGCTCCTGTTTTATTTCAATCCCCCTGTGGCTAGCCAGTAATTAACTCAGTGGAGGAATTTGGTCCAACCTAGTGTCTTTCACTGCAAAAAATTTTAGAAAAATCTGGCCTGTGCATGTGAACCAATGGAAAACAGGCTTCAAACTCACAAGGGACCTTGCTCACTTGCCTGTGTTTTTTCTAGAATTTCTTCTGTCTTTCACAGAGTCATGGAGTCAGAAAGGGCTTACAAAGATTGGAATCACTCCTGTCTATAGTTACAGTTGCTGTGCCTCTGCCTGAACCTTCGAGGGCTGAGAGCAGACTCTCCTGGTATTCTAAGATCTGTTCTTTGTCTCCATTGTTACTCTCTGGCCTCGGCTGCCATGTTCTCTGGTGTAGACTGATACAGCAAGTATCCTTCCTGGTCTTTGTCAGTATTTTCCAATCCTTTCTCCACAGTGTAGTCAGAGTGAATTTTGTTTTTAGTGTTCCTTTTGTTTTTATTTTTGAAATAGGTTCTGAGCTTAGTATAGCCCAGTCTGCTCTTAAAGTCAGTGGGAGGGGAATTCTCTCAAGAGCTGAGAATACAGGCTTTTCCCACTTGTTTTAAGTTCTTCACCATCTTCCTATTTTCTTCAAATTAACTGAACTTCCTTTACTTCAAGGCTCCAGGATTACTTATTTCTCTAACTTTCTGTCCCCAGACTCCTCCTTACCCATTGTGCACCAACCCCATTTGTGCTCATTAGGTTTTCAGATAAGCATCTTTATTTATTGTTTGTGTGCTTATTTTTGTCTTAGAGCTATGGCCTATTGTTACTATTTAGACAACCTGGTCTCTCTAACTTTTTAGATTTCTGTTGAAGAATCACTTACATAGAAAAAATTTCTTGTCTGTTTGGGTGCAGTGCTCTGTCTGTCTTATTAACTTTATTTCAGTTCTTTAATGGTTACTTATTTTATAGCACAGAGTTTCTGAGAGTGAAAACTGGTTTCAGCCTGTCCCTGTGGCTAATGCACAGACCTCCGAGGCAGACCATTGCTGCCTCATTCACTTGAGTACTGAGAGCACCCAGCACACAGCTTGGCAAATAATAGATATATTTGATAACATCTATGGAGTGAAGGAACACATGACAATGTGAATGAACAATGACAAAAAGGATGGCCCTTTGTTTTATGGCTCTGTCTTCTAATGAGACAACTTTCTTCATTTGAAGCTTACAGTTGTGGATACTTAAAGTAACGATGAAAAACCCACAGGTGTTTGAAAAGTTATTTCTTCTACTCCAAGACTTCATTTGCCAAATCAAAATATCTTTTGTTCACCAATGTTTTGCCATCTGAAATGGCATCTTACTTGAGTCCCTCTCCTGCCCTGTTATTTGCTCGTATTCATCTTGTTTTTATAATTTCTCTCAGCGGTTAAGAACCCATCTCCTAAGTCACTTACAGATCCGATAAATATGCAAAGCTAAGGTCGCCCGCAGTTCACGAGCAAATAAGGTAGATGGGCCTTGAGATAATATTGTCTTCAGTCACTGAAAATTGAGTGAATCCATGGAAAAAATTTACAGAGATTCTCGAATTAAAATGACAGCAGAGTTGAATGCCTCAGCCAGTAAAGGAAAGATTTTTGAAGCTGTATAGATTCCATTTTCATTTGGCCATTCTGACTACTTCATGCAGTCAAATGTAATTAAGTTTTTTTTTTTTTTTTGTTGTTTTTTTTTTTTTTTTTTTGGAAGCTAGTTTCTAATTGTAATGCACAATGGTAGAGGGTCATTTATGTGGTAGTCATGAAGACTGAATAGAAGCATAGACTCATGATTCTGCAATGTAATTATATGACAATTAGGAAAAAATACACTGGGCCATCTGAATCCCTCTGTAGGTCCTGAAAACTTTAAGCCTGTATTTGCTACAGAACTGGAAGATTTGATGATGGAAGATATCTCCATAAAAGCAGAGCCTCAGGAATCAGTGATAGTTGAAGATGTGGCTGTGTACTTCCCGGAGCAGGAATCGGTCAGCTTGACACTTGATCAGAAGGTCCTGTACAAGGAAGTGGTGCTTGAGAACTTTGCACATGTGGCTTTTCTTGGGCACATTGCAAAACTGAGGAAGTATGCTCAGCTGGCCAGAGCAGAAATATCCAGGATGAAAGCATTCTCTAGATCAGGTGTACCAGGAAGGTAGAGCCATGTCACCGCTGTCAAATGTAGTCTTTTCCGTAGAAACGCATATTTCTATAATGCTTTTTAGTTCATTAAAGTTGTTCATTATCGTGTGCAAAGCAGGTACATGTATCCTTTTTAAACAGCTTTATGAAGGTAGAGTTCACAAACAATACAGTTTACAGTAAAATACAAAAACCTTACTCAGTAGTTGAAGAAAGAGTATGAGGGGCTAGAAATGGGCTTTCAGGTTTAGGTAGTGATCTACAGAATGTGATGTCTAGCTCATTTGAAGTTTGAACTGGAGTCCAGAGAAAAATAAGTTCCTTTGACCAGATGGTATGAATATTGATTGACATATAATTACAAATATTGATCTTAAGTCTTTGGACTTAAGATTTTGCAGAGGAGCACTCATAGAATTTAAGATAGCTCTGGGATGCTATGGCCTCTGAACAGAGTTGGGCTTGACTGATAAATAAAGATCTGTGGCAAAAAAACAAAAACAAAAACAAAAACAAACAGAACTGTTCTGACTAGCCTGAGATGGAATCTCAGCATAGGGCTCTACGTCCAACCAGAAAGTGGTTGACTACTCCCATTACATCTGTAGCACCATGGGACCAATTGGTATGTTTTGCCAGGAAGTAGCTATTGTAGCTTACAGAGTTCACATTTAGCTAAGACTGATGATTTTCCCCCCTTTGGCAGTGTGTGTAACACTTTCTAGCACTTGAAAGCTAACTATGAGGCACTTCTAGTACTATGAAGCTTATAGGTTGGTATCAAATTGATTTCTCCATGTCTTATTGCTCAAGTATGTGGTATCAGGTTCCGGAGGATAACTAAAAATAAATGTAAGAGTTGTAATGTTTGGGGGCCTATGGGACCCCACTGGTTACCAATTACAAAAGAAGTTACTTATTCCCTGTACTGGGGGTAGGGTTTATTTGGTAGAATATGATGCGATATTGTATTTGAGTTATAGGGTAACTCCATTTAAACTTGTTCCATGTATGTATATGTTTAGGAATCTTCTACAACAGTAAGCTTCCATTTGACTTTTCAAAAGACCTTCAGTGTTACTTATCCCTCCTTGTTTCTTTCCCTCTATCTCGCCTCCCTATTCCCACCTCCATTTAATCTCTACTGTTCTAAAATCCCCCTATATATCACTTAATTCTATCTCTACTCCCTTAAAAGCATCTCTTTCTCCATTACTAATTTCCTAACCTCAATGGGTATTTCAAATGAGACATATATCCAAAGATTCAAAGTAGAATTCACGTATGAGAGAAAGCATGTAGTGTTTATCTTTCTGGGTCTTGGTTACCCCACTTAGAACAATTGTTTCCAGATCCATTCACATATATACAAATTTCATTTTTCTCAGATAGCTAAATAATATTATGCAAATGTACCACATTTTTATTATCCATTCATCAGTTGATGGGTATTTAGGTTATTTCCATTTTTGAATGGAGCAATAGTGAACTTAAATGAGTTTATGTTTCTTGTAGTAGGATATAGGGTTTGAGTATATGCTCAATAGTGGTATATCTGAGGCATGCAGTAGATGTTTATTTAGCTTCTTAAGAAAACTCCATACTGGTTTTTCATAGTGGCCACATTGATTTGTTCTCCCATCAGCAGTGTTTAAGTGTTCTGCTTTCTCCTCACCCTCAGCTGTTATAATTTTATCTTAATTTTTCACACAATATATTCTGATTACAGCTTTCCCCCTCCCAACTCCTCCCAGATCCTTTCTTTCTCTCTCTGTAGAAAACAAATAGCCAGGCAAACAAAAGCACAAGCAAACAAAAAATAGAGAAAACACACACACACACACACACACACACACACACACACACACACACATTAAGAACACAAATTCAGAAACTATAATAGTCAAGCAAATACCAGTAAAAAAAAAATACCCAAATGAACAAAAATGTCATTGTGTTCATTTTGTGTTGGCCATCTCCTAGTGGGCATGGAGCATACCTTTAAGTGTGGTTAGTATGCAGAGGGTGACTCCACTGAAGAAACCTAATTTTTCCCTTGTGTGCAGATGTCAACTGAAGATAGCTTCTTGGTTTGGGATGGGAACTTATGTTTACTTGCTGCTACAGCACTGGACCCTATGCAGGCCCTCTGTTTTTTGCCATTGTTTCTGAGTTTGTGTGTGCATCAGTCTTGTTTCCAGAAGACACTATTTCCTTGGTGTCATCTATCTCTCTGCTGTTTCAAACTTTTTACCTCATCTTCCATGTAGCTCCCTGAACCCTGAGAAGAGAGGGTTCATAAGGATGTTCCACTTAGGACTGAGTGTTTCAGGGTCTCTCACTCTCTCCACATTGTCCAATTGTGGGTTTCTGTGTTAGTCCCCATCTACTGTAAGAGGAAGTTTTTCTGGTTTAAACACTATTGTTCTGGCAAAGAAACATAGCCATAAAATGACTCTTAACAATATTCTGTTATACCTGTAATTTTGTTTTTATCTGTCATTTGACTGGAGCAAGATGAAATTTCAAAGTCATTTTTATGTGCATTTCCTTGATGGCTAACAGTGTTGAACTTAAAAAAAAAAGTTTCTTAGCCATTTATATGTCATTTTGTGAGAACTTGTTGCTTAGTTCCTTGCTCCAACTTTGAATTGTGTTGTTTATTTTTATTTTTATTATTTTGGTGTTTAGGATTCTAAATTTTTTACTAGCTACTATCTCTCTGTCAGATTTATATCTGGTAAAGTATTTTACTATTCTGCAAGCTGTTTCTTCATTCAGATGTTATACAGAAGTTTGCTAGTTTCATGAGGCCTTCTTTGTCTTATGCCTGAACTTCCAGGGCTTTGTTTGGAAATTCCTCTCCTGTGCCAGTGACTTAGAGCACATGACCTATTGTTTTGTTTTGTTTCTATCAGACTCAGGTACTAGGTCTTATGCAGAGGTCTTGGATCCATTTGGAGTTGAGTTTTGTTCAGAGTGGGAAGAGGATCTAGTTTTGTTGTTCTAGAAGTAGTTATCTAGTTTGAGCAGCACCATTTGTTTAGGTTGTTATCTCTTCTCCAGTCTGTATTTTTGGCCTCTTTGTCAAAAGCCAGGTGGCTGTGGATGCATGTACTTATATTCAGATCCTCATCTTTTTCCACTGGTCAACATGCCTGTCTATGCCAGTACCATGTTGGGTTTTTAAAAAATTAATATAGCTCTGTAGTACAATTGGAGATTGGGGATGGTGATTCTTTTTTTTTTTTCTTATCAACCCTTCAATTGTTTCAGATTGTTTGGCTATCCTAAGGATTCTGTTACGATAATTTTCTAAGTTTCTCAGTGAAGAATTGCATTAGAATTTTCATGTGAATTGCATTGAAACTGTAGAATGGCTTTTTATAGGATGTCCATTTTCATAATATTAATCAGGGAAGTATTTCTCTTATAGTATATTCTTCAATGTCACAATTTTCTTTTATACACATCTTTCTTTCCAGGATTAGACTTATCCCAAGATATTTTTGATATTATTATGACCAGAATTATTTCACTGATATATTTTTCTATATGCTTGTTGTTGGTATGTAGGAAGACTACTCCCTTGTGTGTTAATTTTGTATCCTGCTGATTTTTTTCTGCTGTAGTTATTTCCTGGAGGAGTCTGTAGGATCTTTTATGTACAAAAATCATATCATCTGCAAACAAGAGTCTGTTGACTTTGTCCACTCTTATTTTTATCCCCTTTACCTCCCTTACTTGTCTTATTGCTCTAGCTCAACTTCAAGCATTATATTGAATGGGATTGTAGAGAGTGGACATCCTTGTTTTGTCCCTTGCATTAGTGAAAATGCTTTGACTTGTAGTTGCCTGTGTCCTTCCTTTTTATTTCCTTTAATATATTAAAATATGCCCTATATCATGGTATCCTCTAGAAATTTCATCATGCAATGTTATTGGATTTTTCGAAGGCCTTTTGTGCATCTAATGGGGTGATCATGTGTTTTCCATTGTTGACTCTGTTTATGTGGAATATTACATTTATTTATTTATGGATACTGAACCATACCTGAATCTCTTGGATGAAACTGATTTGATCGTGTTAATAATTGTTTGAGATGCTTTTAAATTCAGTTCACAAGTATCTTACTGAGAATTTTTCACATCTAAATTCATCAGAGAGCTTTGGCTGTAATTTTACTTTAGTTTTTGTTCTATCTTTGTCTAGTTTGGTTATCGGTATAATAATGTGTTTGAAAAATATTGAAAGTGTTCCTTCCTAGCCGGGCAGTGGTGGCGCACACCATTAATCCCAGCACTTGGGAGGCAGAGGCAGGTGGATTTCTGAGTTCGAGGCCAGCCTAGGTCTACAGAGTGAGTTCCAGGATAGCCAGAGCTACACAGAGAAACCCTGTCTCGAAAAAACAAAAAAAAAAAAAAAAGAAATTGCTCCTTCCTTTTCTATTTTGGAGAATAATTTAAGGGTTATTGGTGTTCTTTAAAAGTTTGTTAGAATCATCACTGTATTCATCTGCTCTGAGTTATTTTTGGTTAGGAGATTTTTTACTGCATCTGTTTCAGTGGTTGTCATTGATCTACTCAAACATTTCATCTTTATTTAACTTTGCATGACATATATAACTAGAAATTTATTTATTTGTATTAGATATTCAAGTATAGTAGATATTCAAATATGTTTTCTATGAATCACCTTAGTATTTATTGTAATATTTCTCCTTTTTTCTCTGATATTAATTTTGACTTTTTTCTCTTTTTTGATAAACTTGGCTAAATATTTGCCACTATTGTTATTTTTTTCAATGAACAAACTCCATTGTTTTTGCTTCTCTGTATTATTTGTTTGTTTGTTTCTATGTAATTTCAGCTATTATATTCATTTTCTCTTCCTGTCTAATGTTTTGGGGTATAGTTTACTGTTTTTCCAAGACTTTCATGTCCATTACTAAGTTATTAATATAGGAACTCTCAATTTTTTTTGAAGCAGGTACATACAGTTGTAAGCTTTTCTCTTAGGACAGCTTTTTTTATGTCCCATAGATTTTGGCATGCTGTGTTTGCATTTGAATTCAATTCTAGGATTTCATTTCATAATTCCAACATTGACCCAATGTGTGTATCATTTAGTTTCTATGAGTTTTCTATTGTTATTGTTAGTTACCTGTATTTCTTTGTGAGTCAGATAGAATGCTAAATGTATTTTAGTTCCCCTATATTTGTTGACACTTGCTTTGTGCCCTAATAGGGGGTTGATTTTGAAGAAAGTTCCATCGGCTGCTGAGAAAAAAATGCATTCTTTAGTATTCTGATAGACTATTTTGTAGTTGTTTGTAGACTGATTTGATTTATAATGTCATTCGACTCCAAAGTTTCTCTGCTTAATTTTTGTCTAGGTGATCTGTTTACTGGTGAGAGTAGGCAATTGAAGACCCTCACTATTATTGTATTAGGGTCTGCTTGTGCTTTAGATCTCATAGTAATTCTTTTATAAGACCAGGTGCCTTTTATGTATTTCGTACATATAAGTTTAGAACTATAATATCCTCTTGGTAGATTTTTCCTTCAATAAATATGAAATATTCTTTATTATTTCTGACTAGTTTTGGATAGTCTGTTTTTTTTTTTAGATAGTAAAATAGTTATTCCTACTTGGTTCTTTTCTTCTTCTTTTTTTTTAATTGGGTATTTTCTTTATTTACATTTCAAATGTGATCCCCTTTCCTGGTTTCTCTCCCTCCTAGAAACACCCTATCACATCCTCCCTCCCCCTGCTTCTATGAGGGAGTTCCTCCATCCACTCACCCACTCCTACCTCCCATCCTTGATTCCCCTACACTGGGGCATCTATCAAGCCTTCTTAGGAACAAGGACCCCTCCTCCCATTGATGCATGTCAAAGTCATCCTCTGCTACATATGCAACTGGAGCCATGTGTACTCCTTTGTTGATGGCTTAGTCCCTGGGAGTTCTGGTATGTCTGGTTGGTTGATATTGTTGTTCTTCTTATGGGGTTGCAAACCCTTTCAACTCCTTCAGTCCGTTCTCTAACTCCTCTATTGGGAACCCCACACTCAGTTCAATGGTTGCCTGCAAACATCCACCTCTGTATTTGTTTAATCCCATATACAGTCACCAAACCCAGACACTACTGTGGATGCCAAGAAGTGCATGCTGAAAGGAGCCTGATATGGCTGTCTCCTGAGAAGCCCTGCCAGAGCCTTACAAATACAGAGACTTGACTTTTTTCTATTTGCTTGGGATACCCTAGTCAATTTTAAGTTGATATCTATCATTGATGATAAAGCATGTTTCTTGAGTGGAGCAGAAAGAGGGAGCCTGTTTTCTAATCCAATCTTTTAGCCTATGTTTTCTTTTTAATTAGGGAAATTGAGACCATTAATATTGAGGGTTATTATTGAGCAATGTTTTATTGTTTGAATATTGTTATTATTGAACAATGTTTAGTGTGTGTGTGTGTGTGTGTGTGTGTGTGTATGTGTGTGTGTGTGTGTGTGTGTGTGAGGTGTTGTTTTCTTAAACCTCATTTGTCTGTTCTGGAGTTGTTTATTCACTGTGACCTCCTGGGTATGTTTATTTTCTCATCAGACTGAGTTTTTTCATTATCCTCTATAGAGGTTGCTTTGTGGTCATAAATTACTTAAATTTGCTTTTATTATGCAGAGTTTTTTGTCCTCCATCAATTACACCTGATGGTTTTCCTAAGTATGCTAGTCTGATTTAGTGTCTATGGTCTCTAAGAACTTAATATCAGCTCTGACTTTCAAGCTCTCCACTGAAAAGTCAGGAGTTATTATCACAGGCCTACCTTTATGTAGTGGCTTAGTCTTCCTCTTTTGTTGTTTTCAATATCTTTTGTTGTTTGTTTTGTACATTTAATGATATGCCAAGTTCTTTTTTTTTTCTTGTCATGTCTATTTGGTGTGCTCTATGCCTTTTGTTCCTTGGTAGACATCTCTTTTCTTAGATCTGAAATTTTTTCTTCCATAATTTTGTTGAAAATACTTTCTATGCCTTTGACCTTGCTATCTTTACCTTTTTATATGTCTATGATACATACATTTTATATTGTATAGAATTCCAGGTTTTTATGCAGCCCATTTCTGGCTGGTTTTATATCTATATTTTTTGAATGACTGATCAACTCTTATACTTTGTCTTCAGAGCTTTATGCTCTTTATTCAACTGGGTCCATGCTTTTGGTAAGGCTTTCAATTGCATTTTTATTTTACTTACTGAGTTTTTCATTTCAAGTTTTATTTTTGTTTGGCTTTTCTTATTTTGCCACCTTCACTCTTGAGAACTAATGTGTCTCTTCTTTTAGTTTCTTGAATAAATATATACTTGTTCTTTAGAAATAATTGCTTTGTTCATCAAAAGTTGCTTTTCTAGGGGCCTATTACAATGAGGATGCTAGTTTCCAGAGGAGAGAGATTGTCTTATTGATTTATGTTTATGTTTTTATGATCAGGCCTATGCATCTGGAATTAGGTTCTTGGTAATGTTTCATGGTACTGCTGTAGTGGATGTAGTATAATTCTTTGTTGACTGGTACCCCAACTTGTGAGGTTGTAAGACAGCAATTGGTGCTTGTGCAACTCTGTCTTGATGTGTGCATGGGGTGTCAGAAGTAGTCCCAGGTCACCTAGAAATAGATACAACTTCTGAACGTAGGAACTAAACTTCTGAAGTGTTAGAAGATTATGATGATTTAAGAAGATCTGAAGATCTAAGGTGTTGATCTCCAGAAATCTTTGAATGCTGCACTAGATTCTTTAGGGGTCCTTAAGTGGCAGGGTCTTGGGTAGCATCAGGCATGGACAATGCTTCCTGAAGGTAGGATGTAGATTGCCACACTGACCTCAGGCAGAGGTGTGTGAGTTGGAGGCTGGACTGGGCACAGGATACAATGAAGTGCCAGGACATCTTAGTGGGTAAGGTGGCAGATAGTTTCTTGGGCTTCCTCCTGGGGCCTATACTACAGGAACCCATGCAATTCCCAGGTAGCATGGTGAGTGGGGTGGCTGGCAGGCAGGCAGTTGGGCAGGTTCTTGAGATGTTGACTTAGGGTTGGAGTTATAGGATGCCACACCTCTCTTTAGTTTTTTTCTATTTCTGGCATCATGAGTATAAAATATTGGGGAGATCTTTTGTCTATTTGGACTTTTAAATGCCTCCTATACTTTTATGTCCATTTCTTTCTCTAGATTTGTGGATTTGTCTGCTATAATTTCATCGAACAGATCCTCTATGACTTTAATTTTAATCTCACCTTTTTTCTTCTCCCTTAGGAATTTGTAAGATGACTGTTCTTGTTGTAGATCATTTCCATTTTGCTAATTTTCCTCTTCTATGTTTCTGAATTTCTTCCAAGGTACATCATTGAATCTTTGATTCATTTTTCTGCTTGTTCATATCTCCTTTGAAACCATTGATCATCTTTGCTAGTTTCTTTTGAGATCTTCAGCTGACATCTTCCCCATTTCAGTATTTTTGAGTGAAGTCATTGAAGAGTTATGGTCTTTTGGAGGAGTCCTATTGGCTTGCTTTCATAGTTCTTGTGATTTGTATGTCTGTTGGTCTGGAAATCTTTTCCAATTTTGTTTGATGATATTTTTAGTGTTCAGCTTACTTTTGAGAGTACAATTCTCAGAACCACACAGAGAAGATAAAATAAGCTTTTAAATATTTTATTTTATGTTTCTGCTTCTCCTGCCACTGTTAGAGATCAGCACAACTGGGCACTGCTCTCAACATGCTTTTCTTCTTTTGTGTGCCTTTCCCTTCTGTTTCTTTCCATTTTTCAACTGTCTAATCATACCTGCACATCTCTCAAGCTCTTCTTCTCTTTGGAATAGACTGGACTTTGTTTATTTGTTTGTTTGCTTTTCTGTCACTTATCTTTCACTTCTTTACATGGAAGCAGTAACTAGACAATTATCTTACCAAACAGACATTATAAATTTTTAAAATTACATTTATGCATGTGTGTGTATGTGTGTGTGTTGTACACATCTGCTATTGTCCATGTGTAGATGCTAGAAGATAACTAGAGTTGATTCTGTGTTTCCACCATGTAGGTTTGAGGATTTAACTCAGTATTAAGGCTTGATGTCAGGTACTGAGCAATCTTTACAGTCTGTGATGGTGTGTGAATGGAAATGTCTCCCATAGGCTCCTAATAGGAGTGACACTATTAGGAGATGTGGCCTTATTGGAATGGGCATGGCATTGTTGGAAGAAGTGTGTCACTGGGAGTTAGATTTGAGGTCTCAGATGCTTATGCCAGTCCCAGCATAACATTCTCTTCTTGCTGCCTGCTGATCTGGATATAGAACTCTTAGCTCCTTCTCTAGTTCCATGTCTACATGCTGCCATGACAAAAATAGACTAAAGCTCCAAAATTGGAAGCCAGCCCCAATGATATGTTTTCCTTTGTAAGAATTGATATGGTCATAGTACCTATTCACAACGATAGAAACCCTAACTAAGACACAGTCTTAACATTATCACTATTGAATATTAAATTTTGAGATGTGTTGTTATATTCTGATAATAACTTTTTTCCTTCCTTAATCTAGGAGCAACAGATAATCTGAATAAAAGAACCCTCTGATATATTTCCAAAAGCACTTTAGGTTTACAAAAGTCATAAACTGGTTACCTGTTCTACTATAATTGAGCTACTGAAATGCTTTCATTTTACAAGTATAAATACTGAGGCTTAGAAAGAACTAATTTGTCCAGGGGTTGGAGATAAAGCTCAGTATGTAAAGTGCTTACCTGACATGCTTGAGCTTTGGGTTCAATCTTCAGGATCATATAAAATGGGCATTGTGGTATTTTTGAATAATCCTAATAAAAGCAGCTAGAAGGCAGAGGCAGTAAGAATAGGAGTTCAAGCTCACTCTTAGCTATGTGGAGAGTTTGAGACTATTTGAGCTGCATGACACCCCCCCCCCCAACACACACCAATTCAAAGTTAACTCACCAGATTTCACATGTTTAGGTCTCCACATTTACCAACAAGTTATCTTTAGTTTGAAAGTGATTTTTTAATAAATGTGATGTCATAGTATCAACCTCATGCACAACAGTTCTTGTTTAGTACCAAACAATAATTCCTGTGAGTAAACATAGTGTGTTCTAATTTAAAGTCATCAAAATATTCCAGCCTGGGCCCAGTGATTCATGTCTATAACCCCAGCTACTTGAGAAGTCAAATAGGAAGATTATAAATTCAAACCCAACATGGTATATAGCATGAAACTCATGTTTAGCTTAAGCAATGTACTGAGAATATGCCAAAAAAGGATTAACACTACTGAGTTTCCCTAGCATGAGTGATGCTCTGAGTTCAAGTGCAAGCACCCAGCATCCCCACCTTCATGTGCAATGATCATCATATTGGATGAAGGCCATGTAATTATTAGCTCCAGCATCCCCACCTCCATGTGCAATGATCATCATATTGGATGAAGGTCACATAATTATTAGCTATGAAATACAAATAAGATGCTAGCAGAGTAAGGAAATAATCCATACTGATTTTTGCTAAAAGTTGTACCATTGTTTTGAAAGTACAAATTATGGCTCTCCTAGTACTAATTTAGTACCCATTGACTGGGACTTCTTTTGTGCCAGGCAATGTGATAGATTTTAGCCATATGCAATGAATGAAACAATTATTTTCCTCATGAAAATTTAACTTAAATGTTAAATGACTTACTCAGGTCCATATAGCTTCCTAGTAACAGATTTGAACTATATATGAGAGCAGATTACCTTGATCATTGCCAATTACATACAGTTATCTTCCTGAATTGTTAGATATTCTCAATTTTAGTAAGTATGTCATTAATAGGACACTATTCTCTAACATTCTCTATCTCTGAGAACCTTTGATATTTACTCTCTACAGGATTTCCCTGCTAGGTCAAGGAGAATGTTCTAGAAGAGATAGATGCAGATTCGTGTTTCCTTTGTGAGGTTGGCAAGCCCTGTGCTACAGTGTGACAGCTGCACTCCTAAGGAGGGCATTTATATAACTCACACTAAAAAGAGTTATTTCAAAGAGAAAATAAGAGATATGGAGTTGTACCATCCAGACTCACACAATGAAATAATTTTACCTGCAGGCATTTCAATAACACCCAGTGCTTTTTATAGCTTTAAGACTGTAGTTATAACACTAAGCATCCCTGGGCAAATCTAATCTTGACTATATATAGCTTTTGATTAAAATGAGTGGACTTTTCTTTTTAAAAACTCTTCCCTAAGATTATCACATTTTCATCACTTTTCTTACATTTTCTTTGATTTTAGGATAAACATATCACAAAGCTCCTCCAGCAAACAAGCTGACCAAGTTCCTTCCTCCTGTTTGATATAATGTTAGTTCCAGCACTATAATCATGTGCATAATTAAAACTGTGGTGTCCACTGCCTATTTAAACAATGCTTTGGTACCTGCCTAACATCAAGTATGGAACTTGGCACTGTAGAAATAATGGCACGTACAATAGAAACTTCTGCTCTTGTAGAGTACATATTCGAGCTGGGTAGATGGCCTGTAAAAAGAAAAACAAAGATATGGAGCAACACCACATAGTCATTAGTGTACAGAGAAAATTAAATTGTACCAGATGATGGCCAGATCACTTAGAATGCTGGGGGCTGTGGAAGGGCTTGAATTTTTTCTCTAGTTATACGACTACCCTAAACATATTCTATCTTGTCTGATCTCAAAAGTTAACTGGGGTGAAGCCTGTTAGCACTTCCAGGAGAGGACTTGGGTTTTTTTATTCTAAGTGTGAGAGAAGCTACTAGGAGATCTTAAACTGGATATGCCATACTTATCATATATGACTTTGAAGACTTACCCTGGCTTCTGTAGAACAAATTATAGAAGATTAAAGCGATAGTTGGGGAAAATTAGGAAGTTATCAGGCATGATTCCTTTATAAAGCAGAGCCTGAGATGAAGGCTTCGGTGTAGGCAGTTCTGTTTGTGAAGAAATTAAGAGAGCATTAAGTGGAAGATAATGACACACTAGGAAGGAAAGGATGGAGGTGAAACCTAGTGGTGTCAAAGATGCTAATGAATTCTGCTGACAACTGCAGCTCTGTCTCACTGTAGACTAGCTAGAGTTCCGTAGGAATGTACATAAATTGTTCAGTTCCTATTTC
>JADRCC010569443.1:0-11780 GCA_019843855.1 Hylomyscus alleni | reverse complement strand
GGGTACAGGACCATGTTGAACCATCCCTTCCCTCTGAGGTACCAGCCACATGACTGGTATAGTATAGAATAGTTTATTTAGGGCATAGGGAGGGGAGTTAAGGGAGTAGAGACAGAGAAAGGCAGAGAGAGAGATAGAGAGAAACAGAGAGAGAGAGAAGAGGAGTAGAGAGAGGCTGGCCATGAGGCTGGCATGGAGAGAGGAGGGGGAGGGGAATGAGGAGAGGGGGAAGATCGTAAGGGGTAAGAGCAAGAGGAAGAGAGTGCAAGAGAGTGAGTAGGGGGCAGACAGCCCCTTTTGTAGTGAGTCTGGCACATCTGACCATTATCAGGTAACTGTGGAGCTTAGATGAAATGCCAACAATATAAGTTTGGGACAGGAGGGGCCTAGTATATCTAGTTAGTTTCAGGAACTTCCTGAAGACTTTGAGTTGTTTCCTTTTTGAGCTTCAGGAGCTTCTCTGCAGGATGGAAAGTTTCTCTTCCCCTTAGAACAGTGGTTCTCAACGGTCCTAGTGCTGTGACCCTTTAATACAACTCCTTAGGTTGTAGTAACCTCTAACCATAAAACTAGTTTTGTTGCTATTTCATAACTGTAATTTTGCTACTGTTATGAATCACTATGTAAATATCTATGTTTTCTGGTGGTCTTAGGCAGCCTGTGGAAAGGCCATTCAACACCCCCACAAGGAGTCATGACCCACTGCCTTAGACTATCCTGTTGTCTCATCTTCCTTCTAACACTCTGTATCTTACAAGGTTCTCTCTGAGATGGAAGGCTCTAATCTAGAAAAACACAGCCAGCCAGGCGATGGTGGCACATGCCTTTAATCCCAGCACTTGGGACGCAGAGGCAGGCAGATTTCTGAGTTCGAGGCCAGTCTGGTCTACACAGTGAGTTCCAGGACAGCCAGAGCTATACAGAGAAACCCTGTCTTGAGAAAAAAAAAAAAAAAAAAGAAAAAGAAAAACACCACCATCCAACATCAAGGGCCTGCCCACTATCTTTGAGTGTGACAGAATTCGAGGCATGGTGCAAGGGTCAGGATTCCTTGGATGAAGGAAAGATGAGACTGCTTATGATGTAGAGCCATAGAAGGAACATCCCCATTCATTATTTTAAAATACTCATACTAAGTTTCTGATTTCATTTTTGTGAATTAGCGGTAACTTTCTAGGGATACAATGAGACTGAGACTCTGAACCAATGGAAAAGAACTAGTTGCCACATATACCCAGACATTCCTCCTTCTATAAAGAGGGAAGAGGCATGAAATATCTACCACAGCCTCTGCTAACTGCATAAGCCTTGACCATGTGGTAGGTCAGTAACTAATTTTCTGAGATCAAACGCCTGCCAGCTTCCCAGTCTCCTGCCTTCTTGCCCAGCGTCTGCTCCTCAGCTTCCTCCATAGGAATGTAGAGGAAGCCAGTCCCAACCTGTAGGAATAGTCTGTTTCCGAGACTGGGGCACACAATTATTTGCATTTTAATTATTCTAAAACCAGGATGTGCCCTGCACTCCGCTTAGTTTCTTTCTTGCTCTTTCTGTATTTCTTTTTTTGTCACTCCTCGACAAGTTGCTGCTAGAACAACGGTGTGTCTTACAATTGATGGCATCTCAGGACCAAAGAAAACAGCAGTTAACATCACGGTCTGGCATCCTAACATCCGCCCATGTAGACTTTTAGGAGCCACTGTGAAATTGTGTCTTGCTTTGCTCTGAAAGTTCTTTGGCGTAAACCTGGAGCAAGCAGATTCTTAGGTCCCCCAGGTCCCCTGGCCGTGCCAGAGCACAGGCAACAAAAGAGCACACGTGTGGTCAGCCACACTAGCCTCACCAACAGCCTTCCTACTTCTCGCTTCTGAACAGCTGCCAGCAACGGAGGTGATCTCAGGACACAACCCTCTGCTGAGCCTTAGAATGCTCTGGAGGTCAGTGACCAGAGTTGTATCAAGCCAGATGGGACACGTACGGGAACACAATTACAGGGAAGGCAGCCAGGCTGGAGGGGAAGGCGGGAAAGGCCTAGTACCAAGGGGCAGTAGCACTCTGGGCAGCATCTGTTGGTGCATCTCCCAGGGTGCACCCCTCAGCACCCAAAGGCTGATGCAGCCGCCTACCACATCTGCCAGGAGCTGACAAGTGTGTGTAGCCCATTCTCTCTTAGAAAGCCACAGCACAGTCAAGGCTCTAAGAAGTCCTGTAGCAGAGAACCCGGAGAACTTTTGTTTAATGCTTTTTGAAACTTAGTACATCAAAGAACTTTTTTTTTTTTTTTTTAATAATTTAGTAACACCCTTTAACACCCCAGGATGTGAAGTATCACAGAATAGTTATAAGAAAACAGTCCTGCCTTGTACAGACCCATCAGGAACTGAGTGACAAAGTCATAGCTCTCCAGTTGACCACGGGACAAAGAAAACAGAGTGGAGAAGTGAAGGGCAAAACCAGAGAAGACAGGTGTCAGAGCATGCGTGGAAATCCTCGGGGGGGGGGGGGCGCACTCAGCTGGGCACCTCTAGGAGACTGGCTTTGTCTGTCCTCCTCTGTCTCAGTGCTGGGAACTGGTGTTAAGTCATGTAGGGTGTTGTCTTGGCCAAGGGCCTAGTTACTTTTGGAAAAAACCTTTTCTTGAAATGGGAACTTCTGTGCTCAAAAGTGACAGAAACAGACAAGGCTTTCTCTCTCTCTCTCTCTCTCTCTCTCTCTCTCTCTCTCTCTCTCTCTCTCTCTTTCTGAATCTGAGTACTTTAAAGATATAAAGGAGGAAAAACAATGGGAAGCCACGAACTGATAATTAAATTTTTGGTGACCACTGGGTGTGTTAGGTCCACCATTGTGGAGATGTCAAAGGCAGGAACCTCAAATGGCTAGTCACAGTACATCCACAGCCAACAACATGCAGTATGTACCAAGGTCAAGTTTCTTGCTTGCTTGTACTCAGGTCAGTTTTTCCACTCATACAGTTTAGGACCCTATGCCTAAGGAATGGTGCTGCCCACAGTGGGTTAGGTCTCCCCATATCAATTAGCTTAAGACAATCCTCCTCAGATATCTCTAAAAGACCAACCTGATGCAGATAATACCCCTTTGACACTCTTCCCTCAGGTGATACTAGTTTGTGTCAAATAACAATTAAATTAACCAGATGAAAAAGGAAGTGTCCCTGAGGTGGTAACATCCACCTGGTGTAGAAATTCCTGGGGTTAACTCTTCCTCATGGTAGCAGGAATTCTGGGAAACAGCAGCCAGGATATTTGTGGGAATTCAAAAGAGGAAGTGATACTCCTACTAAGCTTGTTTCCTTTTTTTGTTGTTGTTTTTAATTTGCTTTTGCAGGGCTGGGGATGGGATCCAAGGCCTCACACATATTAGGCAAGCTCTGCCATTTGAGCTCTTCCTCAGCTTGTCATGCTAAGATCTGAAGGGTTAGCAGTTGGATGAAGTTGGTGGCATCTGGAAGAAGGAGGAGGCATAGTAAAGGGGCCGGGAAGGGGCTAATTGATTGAGGTTAGGAATAGTCATGAGAAGAGAACACATGGCCAGAGAGCTGAGGGACCCACATAAGTCAGGCGTGGAGGCTTGGGCAGGAAAGGCAGGGAAGAGAATGGGTAGAAGGGTAGGAGTGTCTACTTCCAGGTGTAGGAATTCTGCTTATGACTGAATTTTACATAAAGCAAAATCCTCCATGGTCCATCTACCACTGATTTGAACGATTTTTTTTTTTAAACCAGGAAAACATCACAGAACTCTGTAGATTTCATCAGTTGCCTATAAAGTCACCAACATCCGTTAGTACTTCCAAGCTGGTCACAGCTTCTCCTGAGACTCCTAGCCAGGCTGTTGCACCACCAACTGTAGTCCCCACCCTTCCTTCTGCCTCACACTTGAGCAACTTGGCTCACCCCACTTATACCTCAGGCTGCCCAGAAGGCATTCAAGTTTGTAGCCTATATTCAGGTCTTGTGACAGGGTTGTGTTCTGCAGGAGAGGGTAAACAAGAGTTGAGATCCATTTTCTACCAGTATTAAAAGTATTACTTTTCTAATTGCTATAGCAAAAAGCAATTTCCAGTGGGTAGGGTTTATTTTGACTTATGGTCTGAGGAGTACAGTCCATCATAGCAAGGAAAGAACGGTGGCAGGAGTGTGAAGAAACTGGCTACATTGTATCTGCAGTGAGAACTGGGAAGGGTCGGAGGCTAGGGCTCTACTGATTTTGGTTTTTTCCCTTTCTACTTCTTGTTCACTGTAGGACTCCAGTTCATGGAAGAGAGCTGCCCACTTTGAAAATGGTCTTCTTCCCTAGTTAAACTTCTCTGATCACAGGCTCCACTCTCCGACATATCCAGAGGTGTGTCTCTTAAGTGATTCTAAGACACAGAGGTGTGTTTCCTCAGTCATTCTAAATCTTGTTGACCATCGTCATTGACACAATCTCATTTTCCAAGGTGTGTCCCAGGGAAAAGGCTCCCTTCTCTATTCTCACAAAAGCACCTTGAAGGTTGTGCCCACAGTCTATCCCCACATGTCTTACTCCATATTCTCTACTGGCCACAATGGACTTCATAGCTCACAGAGACCAATCCAAGAGAGCTGAGGGGGAGTGGATCCTCAAACATGATAGTTCAGATGTTTTCTTTCATAGGTGTGTATGTGTGTGTGTGCACATGTGTGTGTCTGTGCATGTGTGTGTGTGTGTGTGTGTGTGTGTGTGTGTGTGTAAGTGGATGGATGCTGATGGCTAATGTGTTCACCTTTGAAAGATAGTAACTACCTAACTGGAGCTACTTTAGACAGAAGAGTCCATTGGTTACAACTCTAGATACAATTGCTTACAGCATACAAGGATTTTCCTCTCCACCCACTTAACAGTCCTGTAGAGAGCCTATTTTTATTTTCTTCTCTTGCAGATGAGGAAATAGAGGCTGCCAGGGGTAAAGGGATTGGCCCCAGGCCACCGCAGTTAGCACTACTCCTATGAACAGATGTTGTCCTTGTCTACTCTGAGCACTTCACACATTTGCTCATTAATCTCATCCCTTGAGACAGTTGCTGCCACTCTTGCCCTGCCCTAACGGGAGGTTCGGAGAGCACAGATGTGGGATTCCACCGTCCTCCGTTCTTATCCACTGACAGCTTTGTCTCCTGGTCCCTGAGCTGAGAGGCATAGGATGCCTCATTAGGAAACTCCAAAGCCGAAGTACCTACCAGTGTGGTTCCAAGCAGAGGATGCTGTGTCACTTCAGCAAGACAGACCAATTCTACGCTCTGTTCTGCTAGGGTCTAAGTAGGACTAGCCAGGACTAGAGGAGTGGACTGTGGCTTACTCTTCAATGTCTCCTGTGCTTCCTATGAGACATGAGCCCAACCCTAGCCACTGTGTCCTGCTCGAGGGAGCCAGCGAAGGGACCCACAGACGAGGCTCCTAGTTGGTGCCTTGCAGTCAGCAGAGGACAGAGATAGAGGTTAGTCTACCATTCCAGGCAGAGGAGACAGCACCCCAGGAGCAATCCAGGCCTGCATACTGAGCTACTTCAGAGCCAGGCTGGGATGAACCTGTAGCCACAGCTAGACTCTGGGGGCATTCATAGGCCCAACACTGTGGAGGGTTTTTGCTTGCTTCCCACTTGGGAGTATAGTCTTTGGTAAAGAGACCAGCACTGCCCAGGAAGGCCCCGGATATCAGAGACAGTGAGACTGATAGAAAGAAAGGGGGAGCTGGAGGGACAGAGAGGAGAAGGAGATGGGAGAAGGAGGAAGGGAAGCAGAAGGAAAGGCTCCTTCTCCACCTGGACAGGCAGAAGTCACTGTAGAGGGGCCAAAGGATGGGAGAGTCTCCCATATTTTGCAGATTCTCAGGTGCAGAGGAGCCTCCCCGGGTTGTAGTCTATGTATAAAGCATGAGTTAAATACACACGGTGAAGGGAGCCAACGAGACAAGCTCAATTAGTAAAGGGCTTGATCCCTGGATCCCATGTAAGAAAAACTCAGTGTGGTGGCTTTCTTCACTTATAATCCCAGTACGAAGAAGGTGGAGACAGGAGGATTCCTGGAACTTCTCTTGCTGGCCAGTCAGTCTAACAGAATCAGCAAGTTCCAACTAATGATCTCTCTCAAGGTTGTTTTTTGTTTGTTTGTTTGTTTGTTTTGTTTTTTGTTTTTTGTTTTTTGTTTTTTTTTTAAAAACAAACAAACCCAGAGGCAGTTCTTGAGATGGTTCTTGAGCTATAGCACTCAAGGCTGGACTGTCTTCCACATGCATTTGTATACATGTGCACATATACAAATACATACGAGCCAAAAACCAAAATTCTACAAAAGCAGAAGGCAGGCTCTGCCTGCTCTTTTCATGGTGGGCCTCTCCTGTTTCCACCTCCTAAGGGTGGGGATGACAGATATACACAGCAAAGCCCAGTTTAGGCAGTGCTAGGGAGCGAAGCATGGGCTCTGTGCATACTGAGCAGGCACACTACTAATGAAACCGTAATCTCAGCCTTCCTTGATTTTTATTGCATCCTGTGTATTATTTAAAAAAAAAATAGAGCTAAATAAAAGGAGAAAATTATATCCAGCTAAAATCTAACTATTGCTACTTATAGTCTGTCACACGCTGCTCAGTAACTTCCCAGTGGGTCTATAGCTACTCTGCTGCTTATGCCTGAGGTGTGTATATTTCAGTCATCCACACACATATGCATCCATGAATAAGATCATACATATGTATATGAAGTTATATATAGTATCATATATGTGCAGATGTGTTTATGAAGTTGCCTTTGGCATCTATAGAGGACTGCTTCCTGGAACTTCTAACTTCACAGATGCTCAAATCTTAAAGTGCTCAAGTCCCTTATATAAAATGATTCGGTATATGCAATGGACCTGCATATACCATCCTATAAAATTTAAACAATCCTCAGTTAACTTAGATGCTGTGTTAGTAGTTGTATGGTTCAGGAAAATATCTGTTGTTGTTAAATACAGATGCAATGACAATAGATATTTTTTGTTTGTGATTCATGTCATCTGGGGTTGTAGAATCCATGACTACAGGGGACCGGCTGTATACAGATAATATACACGTGAATCATGAGGCTATATAGTATGAAGTTATTGGCACACTGGCTTGTAAACTCAGTTTTCTGCTTACTAATGAATTCTGAATACTCAAGGCTTCCCACAGAGTGAGTACTATTTGTCAGTGCCAACAGAGCCTCCAACGGCCCCTCATGCCCCACACAAAGAGTATTATGGGTATTGAACCCTTCTGCTCTGGCATGCTTCCCAAGCTATGAGGGGCCAAGCCTGCAAACACAGCCCCATGGGATGGCACAGGGATAGAGACAGGCTGAGCCAAAGGATCTGACAGTTCCAGATAACGGAGTGCAGAGCAACACTGTGGCCAGTGTCCAGGGAGCAGAAGAATCAGAGCTGGAAAGCAGACAACAGGCCAAGGCTGGGTCTGCCAGCAGAGAGTGGGGGCAGTTAGGCGGCCTGCTGTCTGGCCTGGCTGTTCAGTCCTCACCCAGGATCCAGCCTGCTGAGCCGGGCTTGGAAGGGCAGATCCCTTATCCCTCCACCAGGGCCACGAAGAGAACACAGATCTGAGAAGAGCCTGGAGCCAGAGAACCCAGAGGGGAGACAGTTTTCTTTACATCTTACTGTTTTACAGTTGGGGTGGGAGAATGTAACAAGAGACCACGCTATGTATTTTTTTTTAAGGTGGTCATTGCTTCAGGACCACAATACACAGTTGCTATGGTAGCCAGGATACAGAACTAGCCATTTGCATCTATCTCCAGGCCAGAAGAGCTGCAAAGTGCTCTCACATATATTGTCTCTTAGCCTGGTGTCTGAAATATGTGCTTGGCACTCCGGGCTCCTCATTGGTCACTCAGCCTTCAGTGTTCTTTTAAGGAGGGCTATTCATGTACTCTGCGTCATCCTGAATGTCCCTCGTGCATAGGACCTATAGACTTAGGGTTAATGGTTACTCTTTTTCCTTTGAGAATAGAAAAATGGTCCTGTGTATGTTTTGCCTGTCTTATCTATGCAGTATGCCCCGAAAAGTGCTTCCAAGTAGTGTGTGAATGTCCCCGACTCTCCTTGAAGTCTTCTGGATAATTTTTTGAGGAATTTCTAGAAACTGTCATGGCTGCCATTTGCTGAGACCCTTCTATTCACTAGTCTGAGTCAAACTTTGACATTCATGGGTCACTTCAACTTCAGGTCAATTTCCAAGAATAGCACAAATTAATAGTATAAGACAAAGTACAATAAGATAACAATAAAAATGGAATAGCAATAATACAAGGCACAATATATATGGATTTAAGATGAGAAACAAAACAGTTCTCATGTAAGTGTACAAAATAATTTTCATACTACAGAATCAAGACTTTGAGTGGTAGTCTCAGCCCAGTGCCTCCGTATGTAAGAAATTTCTAGGTTCAGTTTTATACATGGAGGAACTAAGGCTTCAAGGGGTCAGAAACCTTTCCCAAGGGGCTGCTGTTGAACAGCAGTTACCTGACTTCAAAGACCCTCTTTATCTCCCAAATCACAGAAGTGCCTTTACCTGTGCAGAAGGAGAGGTGATAGGTGGAAGTAAGAAAAGACTGGTCTACATGGCAGGCTGTGCTTTCTCAGTGTGTCTGAGGAATGAGGAGGGAGTGCACAATCTGATCTCCTCATGGAATAAATGCTGGATGGATAGTGCATTCTGTGGCTATAATTGACTACCTGAGTGTGGACAGTGTGTAAAGAAATATGGCATTATTTGGGCTGGCGGTTCTGAAGGCTGGGAAGTTCAGGTGCATGACACCAGAGTCTGTGTGGCTTCCCTGTGGTTTTCGTGCTGCTTCAACTCATGGGAGGACTCAGAAGGAAGGGTAAGCAGGCACAGGCACAGGCACAAGAGGACACAAAGGGGCAACCTCACCTAATGACAGCCCCCTCCTGCACTAACTACCCCAGTCCCGTGATAACAAGAGTTCACTCCCATGAGAAAACCAGCACTGCCTTTGGAAGGTGCTGCCCATAAGCACTTGTCCCCCAACACTACAGAGAACTTGCACTGTGGTGTGAGTTTTAGTGAAGATGCACTGTGTTAAAAACAACAACAACAACAACAACAACAACAACAACAAAAACCTATGTAGACAGACAGAGTGAAAACCGGGTTGGCATTTGTTCTGTTAGGTGCCAGGGAAACACCCTGAGGGTTAACAGAAGTTTCTTCCTCAAAAATGTGAACATCATGGGGTCTGCCCCAGTTTCAGCTCTGTTACAGTGCTCAGAGCAGCTGAAGGGAAGAAAGAACTACTTCCGGGTCATCCATGAGGGAAGTCAGGGCAGGAACTTGAAGCAAAAACCGTGGAGGAATGCCGCTTGTCGGCAGGAGCTCACTCTTAGGTAGCCTTCTTATATTGTCCTCAATCTCCATGAATGATACCACTCCCTGGAATAAATGCCGGGTGGATAGTGCATTCTGCGGCTATAACTGACTACCTGAGCTGGCCCCTCCTCCATCAATTAACAGTCGAGACAAGCTCCCATAGTTACACCCACATAGCGATGTGATTCGGGCAGTTCCTCATTGGAGGCTTTCCTCTCAGATGATTCCAGGCTATGTCAAGTTGACAATTAATGTTAAAAAGGGCAGGTTCAAGGTTCAACTTGCAAAATAGGAGGAATTCATCAAGAAATGGCCTTCACTGAGTCAACTTGGAAACACCAGCATGAAAATGTCACGTGAAGGCTGCCACGACCCAGAGCTTCCTCCAGCCTGTGCTTACTACACAGTGTGGGTTCTAACTGTCCCTCTCCTGGATGCACACAGGGGCTAGCCTTTGTTCCTGGTGGTATTCCAGGACCCAGCACAGAACCAGGGGAGGACACCACAGCGAGCCTCCTGGTAATGCAATCTGCAAAGTTCTCCTCCAGGACCAGCTAGAGGCCTTCTCTCCTCCCCTTGAAACCTCACTAGGAGTCTTGAGATTAAAAATTGTGTGTGTGTGTGTGCCTTGATGATAATGGACTGAACCTCTGAACCTGTAAGCCAGCCCCAATTAAATGATGTCCCTTTATAAGAGTTGCCAATGAGCTGGAGAGATGGCTCAGTGGTTAAGAGCACTGGCTGCTCTTCCAGAGGTCCTGAGTTCAATTCCCAGCATCTACATGGTGGCTCACAACCATCTGTAAATGGAGTCTGATGCCCTCTAGTGGGTGTCTGAAGATAGTGACAGTGTACTCATATACATAAAATAAATAAATCTTAAAAAAAAAAAAGAGTTGCCAAGGTCAAGGTCAGGGTGTCTCTTCACAGCAATGAAACCCTAACTAAGACACTGGAGTATATGTGGGAATGTGTATGTGCATAGGTGCATTGGAAGGTTGAGGTTGACATCAGGGGTCTTCCTCACACCCTACCTTATTCATTAAGGAAGGGTCTTTCATGTGAACCCAGAGTTCCCAGATAGGGGTTTGTCTAGCTAGCTGGCTTGTTCCAGGGATCTCTTGTCTTTGCCTTCTGAATGCAAGGGTTACAGGTCACCATAATATTTGTACGGGTTCTGGGAATCCAAACCCTGGTCCTTATGCCTCCAGCAGCTGTCTCACAATCCCTGTAGTGAGTACTCCTAAGGGTGGCTTCAAGGTCCCTATGAATTGGAACCCAGCATAGAAGGACACGGGTCCATGTCTTACAAATAACACTAGAGAAAATGGACTTGCTACAGGCTTTGTCTTCAGTGTAAGAGACTGACACCTGTTCACCGGAAGGCAGCTGGAGTGGATGTTATTTAATAATCTGGTGATCTTTTCTGCTCTGGGGAGCCTTACCTGAATCCCCTAGACTCCTGAGTGTTCTCAGGCGATAGAAGCCATTCCCATGAAAGCGGCCCTGTGTACTGTGCAAAAGAGTTTGCCATTATGCTTGTTCCAAACCTTTAATGTGAGCATTGCTTCTCTGTCAGTAGAGCCCATCCTTATACTTCTTACAAACCCTTCCTTCCTAGGCCTTATCCTGAGCAACAAGCAGAGCATCATTTCCTAGTCCACAGAGCCCATTCTTGTGGAAGAGTTCACAGGTGAGGGAGTTTCATTGTAGCCAGACCTTAAGCTTTGTTGTGATAATTGTCAGGAGGAAACTTTCTTCCAATGTTTTACTGTGTTTAAATCTGTAAAAAAGAAACTGTTCAGGGTCAGACTCAAGAAGTGTGACACAGCCTAGCTAAGCAAACTGGTCTGAAGAGAGTTTCATTCTTGCCTCTCTGAGAATCATTTCACTGCTGGCTGTGACTCTTGCAGGGACATCCATGACACAGGGACAGAGTGGCCTCCATCCTAGTGTGGCAGCAGTTACAGTACGTAGACCAGGAAGACCATAGAGAAGACTCTGTGGATCCAGGACCCTATTCTGAGGATCAGCCAGGGCTGTCTGGACAACCTCTTGGCCCCGCTTCCTAAACATTCCAGGAACAAGGGTTCCTTCATTTGTAGCCCCACCCCCACATCAAGGAACCTGGGGCTCCCTTTTAGCACCCCTACATCTCCCTAAAGTCCAGCTAGCACCCCTGGTTCTTGTAGGGACCACGCCGCATACTCCAGGTTGCAGAGCAGCTAGACTCCCATGAGGACAGCAGCAGCTTTGCTCTTTGTCAGCCTGCTGGAGGCCCAGAGGTTCCTGTCTCACCAGGTTCCTTTGTCTAGGCTGTTTGTCCCCGGAGGTGCACAGCAGGCACTTGGATGATGTCATTTAGGACGAACCCTTTA
>JADRCC010569442.1:0-21912 GCA_019843855.1 Hylomyscus alleni | reverse complement strand
TTGGCCATTCCCTCAGTCTCTGCTCCCTCTCCTGTGCTTGCATTACTTAGTATACAGGATAAATTTTGGGTTGAACATTTTGTGGGTGGGTTGGTATCTCTATCACTCCACTGGGGTTCCTGGCTGGCTACAGGAAGTGGCCTCTTCAAGGTTCCGTATCCCCAGTGTAATGAGTCATAGCTAAAGTCAACCCCCATTGATTCTTGGGTCCCTCCCTTATCCCAGGTCTTTGTTTCCGCCACTCAGAAGAGAGGGGAGGGGAGATGGGGGAAGGACTGTGGAGCAGGGTTGACTGGAGGGGGCCAATGGGCAGGATGTAAAGTGAATAAGTAAAAAAAAAAAATTAATTAAATTTAAAAAACAAACAGAAATCCCTTTCGTCTAGCTAGGACTCACCTCCTTAGGATCCCATATCCTCCCCAAAACAGCACCACCATCTAGGGACCATGGGTTGAAACACATGAGGCTGTGGGAGACACTTCAGACTCAAATCATAACCACAAGGGTACACTGCCTTCAGCTCATGTGTGAGTTATACCATGACAAAAACACAAATTCCAACTAAGCCAGCCTTATGTTTCATACTTCTTCTGAGCTCTAACATGATCACATAGAAACATTGCTCCAAAGTCTAGCAGTGATGGCCCCTGTGACTAAGGGACTCTTAGCCCCTGCTAAGATGCACGGTAGACCCAGCTGAACTGATGCCCTGTGATTCACACTGGTCACCAGGAAATGCTGAACTCTGCGAAGCAAGGAGAAGTTAGTGAAATCCAGCTCTAGTTGGAAAATAGGCTTGACATGAAACCAAAAGAATGATGGGGCATAAGTCAACATATGTGCAGGAGAGAAGAACATTCTAGAACCAAGTGGGAGACATAAATATGGGAAAAAGAATAATCATAATATCTGTTGATTCTGTTGGGTAATATTTGTTGGATGGATGGATGGATGGATGAATGGATGGATGGATGGATGGATAGATAAATGGATGAATAGGTTATTTGAGCTCAACAAGAGCAAGCATGCTCAGGTGTGCTTGGGGGTTAGTGGGGAACATCCTCATACTCTGCAATTATAACCAGAGGCCAAATGCTTCTACAAGTCTACAAGCTACTAACTAACCCACTTCTAAGTCGCTCTGCACAGCATGAAGGCCGAGGCTAGCCTCCTGGATGCACAACCTCGGCCTTTGGCATTGTTATCATACTGAGAGTAGGTCTTGAACCTGACTTAGATAGATGCTGCTGCTGCTGCTGCTGGCAGTAACCCCAGGCTGAACATGGCCCCCAGAATTGCAGAGGAACCTCTGGGAGAAGAACCTGAGCCTTTAAGTTTCTGAAGGGTTCTTGTTCAGTGATGAAGGGAAACCCTCCCTGATACAAGAGGTTTACAGTGATTGAAAAGTGCTGCCTCAAGGTAAACAAAGCGTGACCTGGAACTACTTCATAGCCTTTCTCTAAATCAGCACCATGAGGATCTCTCCTCCAGGACAGGTCGATAAGGGCGCTTCTAGGAAACTTCCGATTAACAGGGCGTAATGTTTCCCATAATACTTTCCAATTGCTGCGTCAGCTATCAGTTCCTTGCTTTCCTGCATCTAATTATAAACCCCAATTGCTGAGGCTGTGTGGGTATCAATCAAAGCGTGACCATTCTGTTCTACCAGCATCGCTATGGTGGAAGAATTAAAACATCATCTCCAGCTGCAAAATCATAGCCCCCTGGTTTGGCAGGAGCTAATCCATTACTAATGCAGTGGTAGGTTATGCACCAAGTATTTAACATGCTTGCCCCTGGTGTCTGAGAATGGAGAGGATGGAATGTTCCAGAATAGGAAAAGAACTTGCATATGGATAATACATCTAAAACGCATGTATCTGAATAACTAAAATAACTGGTGACGTAGTGCACCTCCAGGGCCTGAGGAGTCTCAACAGTAGCCCTGAGCAGGGAAGATTTGGTTAAACACTATGCACCCTGATATGGGGATATTGTTTGCTGACGGTTCAAGCTTTCCTGCATGGCTGGATTTTAAGAGGCCCTAGTCCTTAAGGAATCTATTCCTCTGTGCCTTTTACACAGTAGTCTGTCCACACCCCACACAGTGTTTAATCCTTCAGTAATCTAGTTCTCTCCCTCCCATCTAGACCACAGGTTCCTGCGGGGGGGGGGGGGGGGGGGGCACAGCCTATGCTTTACTCATGACTATATGCCCAGCAGATGCTTGAGAAATATCTAATACTCAAAGGCCACAATGAATTCAGGCCATAGTCATAATAAAACTGGAAATGATAAGATCCAGGGAAGTCTGGAAAGAAGCACTATGTGGAACCACTGGTTTTATCCCATCCCGCCAATAGCAGAGAGCTGTTAAGCAGCAGCATTAGCAGTCATGGCTAGCCACGGAAGAGAAATGGAAAGCATTTATCAGAGACTGCCTTTCCTTAAATATTGCTTTAGGATATTCAGGAGCTGTGATGGAGAGAACTGGAAGACTGTTATTCGGGTGTGTACTGGCTGGTTTTGTGTGTCAACTGGACACAGGCTGGAGTTATCACAGAGAAGGGAGCTTCAGTTGGGGAAGTGCCTCCATGAGATCCAGCTGTGGGGCATTTTCTCAATTAGTGATCAAGGGAGGAGGGCCCCTTGTGGGTGGTGCCATCCCTGGGCTGGTAGTCTTGGGTTCTATAAGAGAGCAGGCTGAGCAAGCCAGGGGAAGCAAGCCAGCAAGGAACATCTCTCCATGACCTATGCGTCAGCTCCTGCTTCCTGACCTGCTTGAGTTCCAGTCCTGACTTCCTCTGGTGATAAAAAGCCATGTGGAAGTGTAAGCTGAATAAACCCTTTCCTCCCCAACTTGTTTCTTGGTCATGATGTTTGTGCAGGAATAGAAACCCCGACTAAGACAGGGTAGATCCTGGGACAGTGAGAGTTTCTGGTCCTTTGTATTGGACTACTCAAGGCAGCCCCTCCACACATGTGAACTGTGCTTATTCCATTATGTCTTCCCCCAATACCTCCCCAAACACAAGGCAACTAAACTGGACGGTCCCTGCCTTGACTATATTTGTTATCGGCAGTGGCTATGATATGCTCTGTAGGGAACATGCTGCTTGTGGCCAGTGGTTAATGTGGTCTAGGCAGATTCCGATTCTTAGCACACTGAGTTCCCCTGCCAAAACTAAGAGTACTTTGTATATTTAAAATGAAATTTCTTCTTAAAGAATCTTCATGATATCCAAAGATACAGCTGACAGTCATGCCTTTTATTTCCAGATTTAATTCACTTAATTTTTCTGGTATAAAAATATTATGTAGCTGGGCCGTGGTGATTGGTGCACACCTTTAATCCCAGCACTTGGGAGGCAGGGGCAGGTGGATTTCTGAGTTCGAGGCCAGCCTGGTCTACAGAGTGAATCCCAGGACAGCCAGGGCTATGCAGAGAAAATCTGTCTCAAAAAACACCAAAAAAAAAGAAATTATGTAGTAGTCACAACTGAAGTTTGAGCCTTCTGCATGGAGACTCTGGTATAGGTTTCCACAAAAATGGCTAGTGAATTCCTGACAGGGAGACTGGTGAACATATTTTCTTTCCAGAGATAAGGGGTGAGTTAGCAGTAGGTCTTGGAAATGCTATCTTGATGAAGTTATACAGGGGGGCAGTGTAGCCCCTAGCTGTGTGGCTGTCATCAACACTGCTGCAGCAGCAGCTTCTTGGTCACAGGGGAAGAGATGATGTCAATGCCTCTGTGGGCAGGGATATGGCTCATCAGCACCAAGGCACAGTGTGGCCTGTCACCTTGCATGGTGCAAGGTGGGACTTCCTTGTTCCTCCAGGAACCATTCTGATCTGGAACAATGGGAAACTTGGCTGAGATGTGGTCCTTCAGACAGCAGTGGCTATCTCCTTGGAGTGTTCAATATCCAAACCAACATGACCATTGTAGTTCCCCTAAAATGTCAAAAACCTTGAACATGGTCTGCTGGCCATCTCACGTCTGCTTTTGTACTGGCATGATCTTTAGACCCTCACTGTCTAAGGATGCTCCCAATGGGGAAAGTCAGTAATCTCAGATTCCTTAATTACTAGAGAAAAATAAGAAGATTTCTTCCAGGGACTCGATCTTCGCGTTGCTATCTAGACAGCCCAGCTTAGTGATGGGGGATCCACTCCTTGTCCAATTCTCCTCAGAAGCTTAAGCCCCAGAGAGCCACCATTTGATATTTTCCCAAGGAAGGTTTCTTCTTTTCTTCTGTTTTCCCAGCTATGTATTTTCTACAGCACCCACCTTTCAGAGCTGGAGATTCAGTGTCATCCTTTGATGGTGCCCAATCAAACTCAAAATGCAAGGTGATGTTAGAAAAGAGACAATTCGGACGTATCTGAGCCTCTCCCCGGGGCTTAGAGCTTACACATATGGAGAGTCTGATCTTGTTTAGACAGCTGGAAAAGTCCCAAGAAAGCATTGAACTTGATATCCTATCCACAGTGTGAGCCCTGTCTGACAGAACTGTCTCCCTTCATTTGCAGATAAGACTTTCCCTTCGCTCTTGACAAGAAAACTAGACGAGGATTTGCACAGAAGAGTTCTGGAAGAGGCATTTGGACTCAGAATTCAATGTCAGTAAGTGTGTCTGCCTCAAGTCAGCCTTAGCCAAGTACTAGGTGAGGAATGGAGGAATGAAGGAAGCACCTTGGTGTCTAGAAGGCCCCAGAGGGGGAAGAGACCAGGCAGTCTGTATATGGGTCCCCAAGCAGAGTTGGAATGGAAGTCAGATTTCTCAGTCTTGCTCTATGTGGGGATGGAAATGTGGCTCAAATGTTAAGAGCACTTGCTACTCTTGCAGAGGACCCTGGTTTGATCCCCAGCACCCATGTGGCTGTTCACCATCATCTGTATCTCCAAGTCCAGGGAATATGATGCCCTCTTTTGGCCTTTAAAGGCACCAGGAACCCATGTGATATACAGAAATAAATACAGGCAAAGCATCCCTATTTTTTTTTAAATCAATCTTGCTACATGCTCCTGCCTTTCATTACCCATCTAAGTACAGTATGGAAATCAAACTGTTTGAAACTCTGCCATTCGGTTTAAGTCAACACTCCCCAGAGCATTTCTCCTACATATGACTAAGCAAGATTCTCTGTTCTTTTCCACTCTCCCGCAACCTCTTTTTTTTTCTTCCTGGATCTAACAAATTCAATAAAATAGCCCAAAGACTTTTTGGAGGAAAAAAAAATGAGGGTAAAAAAGAATTCAAATTGGAAGCATTGATTCTTTGCTTCTTAAAAAGCAAACGAACAAACAAACAAAAACCAGTTATTTTCTCAATGCGTGTATGGGCCAAATGATTTTGATTCAATAGTTGATAAGACCTCACCTGACATTTCTCCTTAGAGAACTCAACTAACGTTTCCAAGAGGGGTGTCCACACATCTGTATGGGACTCCTAGGGTCAGCCTTTCTCAGAGAGGAGCACCACGGTAGAAAGAAAGATAACCCTTAGACAGCAGAAAAGGCAGATGGTAGATTAGAAAGTCATCTCCCACCAAGAGAAACTGCCAAAGGCAGCCTAGGCTGTCACCACCGTGTGCATTTCAAATTTGTACTTTAACTTTCAACCTAGAGGAGAGCGAATGGGGGAGGGGTGTGGGGACCAAGGTCAACTAAGCTCAGCCTGCTTTTTCTATTTGTATGAGATTAGAGTACCAATATCTTCAACTCTCCCATGGGAGCGTCCGAAATACCACACAACTCCCTGAAGGAGTTCATTCATGGAGGAAGATATACTTGCCTTGGCCAAAGGATAAGAGAGAGAGTCCTAGTTGCAGAACATGCAATTTTCAAGCTAATTTGGTGCCTGATACACAGAGGACAATCACTCAATAAATACTATTGACTGGCAAATAACTTGAAAAGCAATCAGAATGTTGTGAAACTGACAACGTCTTAACCCCTCTCAGCCTGGTTTGGGGCTGGTATTTAAAGAGTCTCTCTTGAGGCTTTCCTGTTAAAGACTGGGCTCGTTTAGGATTCTTTTAGATCTTTAAAGGTCTTTGTATTCTATTGACCTTGGAGATTTGAAAGTCAGTACATCTGAGGGGTCAATACATCAATGCACATGGAGTCACGGCTTCTGAGGTTTAAAACAATGCCAGCCACCAAGTACACAAAGGACTTAATTTTCCAAGGATATTCTGAGGATGGGGAACTGGCCCAGTAGATTAAGCGCTTGTTCCCCCGCAAACAGGAAGACCGGGTGTTCAGATCCCTAGAAGCTACCTAAAGGTTAAAATAAAGGCACGTATGAAAGCACTCAAGCATGCCTATGTGAGATGAGAAACTGAGGTAGGAAAATCCGTGGGCTTCCCAAGCCAGGTAGGCTGATATACTCAGGGCTTAACCAGAGACTCTGCTTCAGACTGGGTGGATGACGACTGATAAGCAAATGGTATTCAGCTGCCACAGTAGGTAGAAGCTTCTAGAATGCACAGCACGAGATCCATTTAGTCTTCTGCAAGTCCCAGGAACACCTCCAGTCCTAACTTGTCACTCCTGGTTTTTTAAGATGTTGGACCCTGTGACCAGTAGCAACCACACAAGAGTTTCTTGGCTCCCTTTGTTTGTTAACGTGAACACTGTCCTTACGATCTTTCTTTGTTGAGCAAAACATAGGATTGAAAGTGATGGGAGAGTAAAAGCGGAGCTGGATTGGTTTCTGCTGGAAAGGATGGAATTTGGGGCCCGTGAGTAGAGTGCAGGCTTAAAGTATGGCATGACCCAGACATGACAGGTGGTCTCAGGATCGGACGGGCAAAGTTTGGAGGCAGAAGGAAAAATGAGTACAGACAAGAGCAGAGGGAGTAGTCAGGGTAACCGTTGTGTTTTGTGAGATGCCAAGAAAGAGAAGCAAATGGGGAAGAGATTTTTTTTTAATAAGTTCACTTCGTATTAAGAATGATCTAGGGAAATATTCCTAAGCATGAAAATTGCCTTTCAGATATTGTTGTTAAATGTCAGGGTGTCACATGCGCTAAGCAGGAGCCACCAGGGAACTCAGCTTTGTGTGAACTGAGGGGATTGCCACAGTTGCATCCAAATCCTACCAGCAGTTGAAAATGTGTTCAAACATACAGCGTTAGTTTACTGCCCTAGCACAGGACAAGAAGAAGCTCCCTGAGAAAGCTTCATCCCCAGAATGTGGAAAGTGGACAGGATTTCAGAATAAACTTGACCCAGTTGTTACAAATACCCCGCCCCCCTTTGATAGGAGCCACTAAACTCAGAATTCTCCTGTTTCAGCCACAAGACAGTTGGATACCATCACACCCTGCTTTATTTTCTAATGCAGATGAAATTTTCTGTTGTTTCTAAACTTTTATAAATTTATTTTGAAAGGCATTGTTTAAACCTATTTCTGTATATAGTAAACTAGATTAAAATCCTTAAGTGAACTCATTAACATCTTTTTGTTTTGGTTGGGGGAAATAGTTTATTAAGATATAATGTGCATACCATACCATTCATCCATTTAAAGCAAAGTCCATACTTAAAGGACTAAAGGGTCTTTAATATATTTACCAAGTTGTACAACCACCCTGCAATCAATTTTAGAAGACTTTTGTAACCCCCAAAAGAAAGCCTAAACTCTAGCTGTCACCCTGCAACTGAATAAATCTCTCCACACTGTTCTCATCTGTAGGCAACCACTAGACTACAGTCTGCATCTAGACTTAGATTTATGTGTTCTAGACATTTACATAGAATGATAATGTGTGTCCCTTCATAATTTTCCTTTACTAGCAAACTATTTGCAAGAGTCATTCATGCTTTAATTTGTGAGTAACTTTAATGTAGCTCTTGGTCAACTGGTTCTTTGTATGGGTATACCACATTTGTTTATTTATTCATCAACTGATAGATATTTTTTTGTCTCCATATTCTTCCTGTTTTAGTTACTGTAAATAATGCTTCTCCAACATCCTTTGTAATGCCATTATGAAGTGTAGAATCAAGTGGATAATTTCTTTAAGGACACCAGCCTTTAAACTGGACAGAACAGAAATCGTATTAATCATATTAAACTGGAGGTCAGTTTGAGGAGCCCTGCCATCTTGGCACTATCTGAGTTCCTACAAATGGATTATCTTTCAGTTTACTGTTCTTTAATTTCCTTCAAGAGTATGTTATAGTTTCTAGAGTACAAGCTTTGTACTTCTTTTCTTAGATTTATTCCCACATATGTTTGATGCCATGGTACATGTATTTTCTAAATTTCATCTTTGTGTTGTTCATTGTATCTGAAAATACACTTAGTCTTTACTCATTAATAAGTTCTAATAATTTTTTAGTGGATTGCTTAAGAATTCTGCACATGAGTGATCATGTCATCCATGAATAGAGGCAGCTTTACCTCTTCTTCCTGCATCTTCTGAGTGCCTTTGATTTTGTTTCCTGCTGTTGTCTCTCCCCGGCATAGTGGTGAGGTTTTGTAAAATTGCCCTTTACTGAGTTGAGAAAATTTTCTGAATCCTTTCATTGCTTTATTTTCAATCATGAAAAGATGTTGAGTTTTGTCAAATGCTTTCTCTACAGAGATGATAAGGTTTTTTTTCCTTCTATTGGTGTAGTGAATTGCACTAAGTTGATTGCAAATATTAAACCAAATCTACCTCCCTAGGATAAGCCCTTTCACTGTGTGCATAATGCTTTGTGTGCACTGATTTTCTAGCATTGTATTGAGAATTCTTATGCCTATATTTGTAGTTGTCTGTGATTTCATTTTCTTTTGATGTTTTTGGTTTGGCATCCCAAGAGATACTGACCTCAGAGAATAGGTTTGGAAATGTTCCTTAACATTCTGGGTTTTTTTTTTTGAACCATTTATGAACACTTAATTAATATTAATTATTAATTCATCTTAAAATGGTTGATAGAGATCCAGTCTGACTTTTTATTCATAAGCATTTGTCTAAGACCTACTGAGTACCTGGCACTAGTAGGATGACAAAAGCAGATGCAGTCTCATCCTCTACTTTGGGATAACTGTTGAGATGACAAAAATGCAGATATATAATGTGTTTGTGCCCTTCTTCACATTAAAATTTAACAAGCTGGGCAGTGGTGGCACACGCCTTTAATCCCAGCACTTGGGAGGCAAAGGCAAGTGGATCTCTGAGTTCGAGGCCAGCCTGGTCTACGGAGTGAGTTCCAGGATAGCCAGGGCTACACAGAGAAACCCTGTCTCAAAACAAAACAAAACAAAACAAAATAAGAAAAAAAAGATTTAGCAACAAAAAGCACGGGATTAAGGCATATACAAATTTAATATTCTGATTCCTATAAGTCTCATTAATCATTTAACATGAAAATGACTGCTACACACACACACACAACACATTCATACTCTTCTCTGCCTTTTTTTCTCCCACTCTCTCCTCTCTAATTCTTAAGTACTGCCCCCTAATCATGACCCGCTATTATCCACTGCTGTGACTCACTCTCTCAGTCAAGTGCAGGATTTTAAACAACCAGAATCTTCCATACATTATCCAAACTACTCCCTGCCAGTGTTTACTAGCAGATGCATCTCTCAAGGATCCTTCCTTGGTCTTTGCTGTCTGCGAGAGGTACTGAGAACTATGGGCTCCCTGGCATGGGGAGGCACTTGGGTGAGTGGAGGGTATCAAGGGCTTTCTTCATCACTTTAACAGCATCCTGATAGGTCCCTGTACAGTCAAGGCTTTCCTGACTTTGCTTCTGAAATTGTTTTCCAGGAGCTAGAGGGCTTTGAAGTATGAGGCAGAATCTCTGATGTTGCTTGGGTTGCTCAGGACTGCTAGGATTATCAAATTGAGAAGGAGCCTTTCAAGATACAAGCCCAGCTAAGGAGGATAATCCATCCCCATCTATAGCATAGGTTTAATCCCTTTTGACTGGTGAATTGGAAGATCTAAGTCAAGATACTTACAGTGGCCAAGTGATGATGGAAGCTTTACAACCTGACTCCAAGAAAAATATGAAACCAGGAAGGAGTATATATATATGTGGAATTAGAATAACTCAGTAGAATAGTAGAATCCAGGTAGTCTAACAACAGCCTTCTCCATGCTGGAGAACCTGGTAGCTCATCAATACACAAGACTGAAATACCCCAGCAGTTCCAATGTGGTACTGAAGGCCTAGATGGTTCCTGGAGAAATAATGGCTTCAGTCTATGCTGAAAGGTCAAAGAAACTGAGTGCCAATGTCAGTAAAAGGATGGCAGCAACAACAACTGTAACAACAACAAAAACAACAACTAGACACACAGGCTCACCAGCAGGGAGCAAAGGCAGGCAAGCAGGTGACTCTGATTGCTCTCACTCCTCTACAGCTGGGCTGATACAAGAGGGTACTGTCTACTCTGCGGAAGGGTCGTCTCCTTCCAGTTAACCTTCCCTCGAAGTGTTCTCACAGGAACCAAAGAAGCCTGTCCTCCAGATCCAATCAAGTTTACAGTCAAGATTAGCCATCACACTCTATGCCCCGGTGTAGGGGAATGCCAGGGCCAGGAAGCAGGAGAGGGTAGGCTGGTGGGAGGGAAAACCAGGAAAGGGGATCACATTTGAAATGTAAATAAAGAAAATATCTAATTAAAAAAAAGATTAGCCATCACAATAGGAAGAGACGACCATTCTCTAAGATCCAGATTTGGTGGAGAACTGTGTCCAGGGAAGTATATAAGACAGAGTACTTGCTCTCAATTTTAATCCTTCACGATATTAGAGGATCCAGATAAGAGTTTGTGATGGCATAACTTAGAGTTTTCATATAAAGTTTCAATACAAATGTAATCAAGTATCTTATATCTCTGTATATTATTATATTAACATATAATAATATACAGAGAAAATACCACATATCCCATAAAGAAATGAATAATTGCTGAGCCGTGTGGTAAACACCTGTAACTAAGCCCATATTTCAAGAGACTCAGGCAAAAGATGACAAATTCAAATCCAGACTGGGTTTCATAGTGAGACCCTGTCTTAAAAAAAAATGCTGGAGAGATACTCAGTGGCTAAAAATATATAGCTTTAGCTGAAGATCTGAGTTTCACTCCCAGCACCCAAGACAGGTGCTCACAATTGCCTATAAGTCCAGCCTCAGGAAGATCTGATGCCCTGGCCTCAATGGGTACTAGCACTCCTATGCACATAGCCATACACAGACAGACACATGTACATAATTTAAAATAATAAAAAATAAATCTTAAAAATTAAAAGCCATTAAAAATAAGGTCTAAGAATAGTGAGAATCCCAATCTCTTCTCTGGGCTCAGTGTTGAACTACAGTGCTATCTATGATAGATACATTCTTTGTCAGGAGAAATCATATTTAGCTACTTACAAAACAAAACCTAGTATACACATAATGTGTGCATAAATATACATAGATAGTTTTAATAAACTTTTCTCATCTGAGTTGACAGTGCACCCTCAAGAGCCAAAGACACCCTGACAAGAAACCTACTACCAGACATAAGATGTTCTTTTTGAGCTGTTGACCAAGACTGCCCAAGAGATTCCCAAGACATATAGCTAGATAACAGACATACTGCAGTTGTCCTTGGTCCCCCCCGACGAGGTAGGAGGTAAGTCCCAATTGCTGAAGACAATTGGAAATCTTGCTAATTGATCAATGCTAACAACGTCATTGTTATTGAAAGAGAATCTACAACCTCTAATTTACTGAACTAGCACTATGATGGAGCTCAGCCCTTGTAGATGCATCTACAAAACACACCTACGGCTCAAGAAGTATAGTAGAAGAGGGGGCAGAAATATTGGAAGAGGCAGAAGATCAGCAAGCTTGCTGTGGGATTGTGTTTCCCGTTAACTTCAGAAGCTACACTCAGTCTCACCAACATGACTGTTCCAATGTGAGCTAAGCAAGGATGACTCCAATTGACATGCCAAACTGGACAGGGAAAATCCCACAGACTCAAACTATATACAACTGAGAAAAGCTGGGAGCAGGAGAGGTGGCCTTTCCTGAGGAAAGGCACACCAATTGGTTGTCCAATGCCAAATAAGTTCCATTATGTGGACTAAACAGGTTAGATTTGTGAATATATATGCATGTACATGTATGCATGCATATCAGTTAGTAAAAGCAGAGGTCATGAATTTGAAGGAGGGGGGGAGATGTATATAAGAGTGTTTGGAGGGAATAAAGAGAAGGGAGAGATGTAAATATATATATACATATATATACACACACATATATGTATATATATATACATATATACATATATGTAATATATGATACAACCTTTGCCTTAAAATGAGTTAAGTGTACAAGGTGACTGAAGTAAGACAGAAACTTGGTTGAAAGTGGTCTAGTCCTGAGGGACCCAAAGCAATCCATAAACTAAATCCATCACTATTCCTAGGCACACTAAAGACACGTGTAAGGCACAACCATGCCCAGTTAAGATTCAGTGTCTCTGCTGAGCTCTAAACCAGGTATCAGATTGCTACCTTAATTGACCTGTTTCTCTTTAAACCAAAAGCAAGACTCTAAACAGCACTCACCATTCAGCTGCTTCGATAAGGCAGAAAACACTGGCATGGAAAAAAAAAAAAAAACTCAGCTCAGACAAAGGTAGAGTCACTGTGGCTTTCCGTGCTTGTTTCAGATTTATACTAGTTAGTTCCAGCACTTGTCTATACTCTGTGCAGATGGTGCAGCTGAACCAAGCAGGTGGTAAAAGCAAGAAGACCCAAGAGTCTTCAGGCCAGCTTCTGTGGTTGGGCTGGCGTACTGAGTACGGTACAACCTCTACCCTGCCCCAGTAGCTTATGGTCAAGGATGGGAGTGAAGACATAGATAGCATGTTTGAAGTCAAAAATGAGCTCCTGATTAAATTCTGTTAGGTCGGGAAATTATCAAAGGTAGGGATAAGGTGTGACCAAAACCAAAGTTTGGTTTTCTATGGTTGTGAATGTCCTGCTTTTAGCTAAAAACCTTCTCTTCTATGAGAGATCGCAACATGCAAAGAGAGAGAAGACTGAAGACTAGCAGGATTAGCTACCTACGGGTCTGTTGACTAGCTCTTAGGACTGTTTAAAGGACTGTTCAATCTGAGCTCAAAGCAGGCATGAGCTAGGCAGGAGAAAGCCTGAGAGAGGAAAGGTAGAACAGAAGGCACCTTCTTTCTAAGAAGAAAGAGAAGAAACTAGAAGAGAGAAACCCATAATGTTAATGGATTTCTAATGCAGGAAGCCATGTCCCTTATCCTTCATCCCCATTTCCTGTCCCCTCCTCTATCCTTTCTCCCTCCCTCCTCCTCTTTGCTCAACTGCACACTGCATTCCCAGCCATGTGGACTGCCTTCTGGATCTTAAATGTGAGACTCTTCCTTTATGGGCTGCACAAATGGCCACTATCTTCAGTAGAAGCCTCTCCCCCTTCTCTCTGCTGGCCAATGACAACTCACCCATCAAGTATCAGTTTATTGTCAACTTTTCAAACCTTCTTCTCTGCATTTTTGTTCTAAATAGAATGTTCCCATTAGCTTTCCCACATTGCATAGCACATTCACTCACCCCTATGATATTTATGACAGTCTGCAGCTATATCTCAATGGCTTTCCCTCATCGAGTCTCATACACACGCGCTCCAACTTCACTTATCACAGTCTGTAGCTACATTTGTTAACAAAACAGTGCATGTCCACTGCCTCATGTCTGCGAGGATGTCAAAGGTATATGATGACTAAATACATTTAACTCTAACAACTGTTTTCAAATACCTTTGGGATAGTAGGTCCTAAAACTGTGCAACAGAACATCTTAGGATAAAGTTTAATAAAATCTAGATCCCCAGGGCCCAATCCAAACCTTGAATTAGGAATATCTAAGAATTACAAAGAATCTGTTTTAAAAAAAAATTCTCTAAATGTTTTAGGCATTATATAGACTTGAGAACTACTGCTTTTGACATTGTAGCAAAACTAAATCAAGACTTATTCTCCAATTAAAAAGTCTTCCCATATGACTGATCTTTCTCAATGATTGTTCTCTTTAACATTCTCAGGGAAACTCTGAAGACACTTGTTATAAGTGATAGAAGTGGTTGGAGATTTAATAGCAAGCTTATCAATAGTTAAAATTGATTTCTTAAATGTGCATGCTCATCGCTTCAATTATCTCTGATAACTATGACTTCATCAAGTGATCACAAGAACTGACTGTACGTAGGGTGGGCCTCAGGTGTTGGCATGGAGTCGCAGGCGTAGCTGCTCCCACCCTTGGTCCAGTCCTTCTATGTTTCTGTAACATCAAATCTCACAGCCTGAGAGGAGGCCTGGGGATTCTTTCGCTTCTGGATGTTCTTTGGTCAAAACTAAATACCCTGTGAGAGAGGTGGGGAGCTGGGTGAGGAGCTTTTCCTAAGGCTTATACTCCAACTGAAAAGCCAGCTACACATCACACTCAGATTGATAGCACACTTTAAAAAGAAATTATCTCTTGGCCTCATGTGTCTGACTGGTGTTGTTACAAAGGGCATTAATCCTCAGCCCACTCTAATCACATGCTGGAGCTGTGTATGAGCCAACCAGGAAAATAAAAGCCCTCTGTATCTGGACATAGCAAACAGTGTAAATGACAGTTATAACTTGAGCCTCCTTTCTCTGATTTTTTTTTCAATGTTGTTCAGCATCTGTGGATCCATTTCCAGCTCAGAGAAGAGTGACCAATAGGCCTGAACCACTGGCCTGAGACTAATAGTACTAGCCCAGGACTTAGCCATGCTTTATACAGAACTCCGATGGGTTTCTCATCCTGTTCCAAGCTTTAGTTCTCATTGCTCCTTACCCAGTGGCTGGCAGGTTACACACCACCATGCCAGCAGCAGTAACACTAAGACATTCCAGCTCCTTAAAGATATCACAACGGTACCATGTGGTGAAAAAACGCTAAGATACAGCTCTTTGGAGACCTTCCTAATTGATGAATTGGGTGGACACATATTCCATCACAGCTTGGCACCTGTTATCCAGTGAATACTCACAGTAAGGAGATGCCTTGCTGTAAAACAGAAAGGATTTTCTCTACCTCTTAATTGTGCCTTAGCTTATTTCTCAGTCCTTGATATACACATGAAGTAGAGTCTATTTTTCTAACTGCTTCTACCATAGAACTGTCTAAGTGTCTTTCCATATCCTTGCAACATTGCTGTTGTTGTATACAAGCCTCTCTTAATTATGTGACTGAACAAAAACAAACAAATCAAAAACAAACAAACAAACAAAAAACCTTAGCCTTAAGTCAATGACTTTAGTACTCTTAGAAGAAAACACCCAAAATTTCCCACGCCATTGACTAAGATCTCTTTATTTTTTTGATATTCAATGAACCAGAAGGGAATAGCTTTCTAGGAGATCTTGGAACACACAAATGTAGCTGTAATTCATTGATCATCAGACCTCACTGTGTTCTCTATGAGAGGTTCAGTCTTTTCTTTCTGATCTAGGTTGGCCCTAAATATTTTCATCATCTACTTAACGTATTTGAATGAGTATCAGTTCTTCCCAATCTCTGCGAAGAATTATATCCCCGACACAGGCCGGGATCATCTGCTCTCAACTTACCTTGAGACAAGTTCCCACAATAACACACCACCAGGCACAAATCACTCTGAACCCCTGCTTCTTCTCTGCAAAACCTCACTCTTAACATTAAATCACAGGTCTAAGCAGCACTCCTCTTCAGGCCTGACATGGAGGATTAATAAAAGCGGTGGCATGTTTACCAGTTAATTTATTTCTAATCTAAATGTTCTACTCGGGAGAATAAGGGAGTCAAAGGGATAAAGAGAATGTTCCTGGCTAAGATTATATAATGTCATTGTAACAAAGCAATCAAACAGTGTAATAAACTCCCTGACAGTTAACATCAAGAGGGACCACTGGTAATCTTAAGGACTAAGCTGATTAGACAGTTTCCTTAGAGGCAGTCACTATATCATCCATCAAGAGGCTGTGGATGCGCACACTCCTTCACCTCTCTTTACAGCATAGGACGATTTGCTTAGTGAGAAAATGAACCTTGTCTCTTCACTGTTCCCACTGGGTAAACCTGGCAAAGCCAACCTGTGGGCACTTGTCTCCATGCACACAAAAGCTTCGGGATGAGAAGCTTTGCTTTTCACAAAGAAACAAAAAGAGGGGAGGGGATGAGAAGAGAAGCAAAGCACTCTGTCCTTCCAGAGATAGCTCTGGAAGACGGGCAGGACAATCTTCTTCTTGGCTGTGTCGATTTCATACTACTTGGCACTCCAGATTTGAGACACATTCAAGAATGTGTCCATCAACCTGCTTTTTGCCCGAAAGAAGAGTCCTCGTATTTTTTTGAGGAACCTTTAAGGGGTATCTGTTTTAAAATGCTCATTTCTCAGGGTGATTCACATACCTAAGCGATGTCCAGTGTAACTGCCCAAGATCCTTGGGTGTCTCTCAGCAGTAGTTAGGGGAGCCATGTCATGGGACAAAATATGGCTCCTTTTGGTGTTAGGGAACTAGAACTCATGTACAATGCCACACCATACTGGCAGTCAGAGGAAGCAGTAGATGCTACAGAACAAACACCTTTCTCAGGCCCTCAGAGACCTGAGGTTATAAAGCAACCTAAAGAATTAAAGTCATGGTGCTCCTGAGAAAGAGAGCACAGAATTCTTTCATGTCTGGCAGAAGAGGGTTGACTTTCAGGTGAGAGAGAAGAGCGTCTGACAGGTTTAATCTCCATTTCCCAATATCCTACCGGGTGAACCCACTTTTTAAACAAACAGACAAACAAGCAAACAAGAAAACCCTTTCGTCATTGACAATTCTTCACTGACAACTAAGAATAACGACTAATGTTTACCATGTGCTATGCTAACATTTCCAGATACCTGTCAATTCTTGAGCCTGCTACTTCGGATCAACATCTTGTTTTGTTTTAGTTAGCATACAAATAAATGGATTTCACTCTGACACTTTCACAGTGAACTCTTAACAAATGACCAAATCAAAAACACTTGGATCGAAGTGAGATACTATTCACAATACAAACTAGCCTACGGAACCGTCAGCCCAGACCACCTTCCTTCTCCACAGCTATTCACAGGATGAAAGTCAGGATACACGCACGCTGTTTCCTTTTCCTGAACGCATGTGGTAGACTTTCTTTCAAGGTCAAAGAAGTTATAGTGATAATGTCATGGCTTTTAAAATCTAGTCAGCCTTCCTATGTAGCCTCCCTAAATCACCCAGCTGATTGTTTGAGTTCTTAAAGGACTTGCGAAGGAAAATTAAATGTCCATGAAAACAAGCTGCTCTTTGAAAGGGATATTTTAGATTGCAGCATCTCCTCTCGATAGATAGATAGATAGATAGATAGATAGATAGATAGATATAAATATACATATATCAGTTTTTTCTGAGGGTGTGTATTGAAGTTAGCATGTATATTAATATAATTTTAAACATTGGGGCTGAAGAGCTAGCTCAGCAGTTAGGCTTGCTTGCTGGTCTTTCAGAGGATTTGAATTCACCTCCCATCACTCAAGTCATAGTCACCTGTAACTCCAGCTCCAAGGGTCTACTGCCCCCTTCTGGTCTCCCAGAGCACCCACACATGAGACATAAACACACAGAGACACATAAATAAAATATTTTTTAATATAAAAGTTACTCCATACTTGCTTTTACGAGGAATATTACAAAATTTTAAAGCAAGATTAATCTAGGTTAGGAAATTTACTGGCTGACTTTGTGTGTCAGCTTGACACAGGCTGGAGTTATCACAGAGAAAGGAGCTTCAGTTGGGGAAGTGCCTCCATGAGATCCAGCTGTGGGGCATTTTCTCAGTTGGTGATCAAGTGGGGGAAGACCCATTGTGGATGGTGCCATCCCTGGACTGGTAGTCTTGGGTTCTATAAGAGAGCAAGCTGAGCAAGCCAGGGGAAGCAAGCCAGTAAGGAACATCACTCCATGGCCTCTGCATCAGCTCCTGCTTCCTGACCTGCTTGAGTTCCAGTCCTGACTTCCTTTGGTGATGGACAGCAGTGTGGAAGTGTAAGCTGAATAAACCCTTTCCTCCCCAACTTGCTTCTTGGTCATAATGTTTGTGCAGGAATAGAAACCCTGACTAAGACAGGAATTGTCTCTAATACCCCACTGATAATGGCTTACTATTTAAATTTTAAACCCAATGTCTGTTTAAATAAACTAAATTGAGGTAGTACCGTTTGCACTTCTCATTTGAACAAACAAAAACAGTTTTTTTTAAGTGGGAGACATATTTTCTAACATAGTTAGAAGATATTCTAAATAAATTCTTTGATTCCAATGATATGAGAAAATTCATATATCCAATATGAAGTAAAATCCCCGAAGCAAAGCAACCCAGACATTTCCCGTGTGCATCAGGCAACAGGTTTGCTTTGAGATTCTTAGCAATCCTATTTCTCTAATTTGTGACCAAGAGAATAATATTCGTTTGGGTTTCAACTCAAGTGGAATTTCCCTTGGTTTAGTACATTTAATACAAATGAACTGTCATCCCTCAATCTAACAGGACATTAAACCATACTTTGTGGGTCCTAAAACTGAAGAAATCATCCCATGTTCTGAAAAGCTCATAATATTATGCAAATTTTTAAGGCGCTTAACTTCTTGGGGGGAAAGTATGTTGCGACTGCCTGGGAACTATAGATTGCCATTTATTTCCAATACATTTCCCTTTCTTTGTTAGAAAGCAAGGACTTGCATTTGAAAGGGAGCCATGTATGCTTGCAAGCAAACAGCCAGAAAGATGAGTTGATTGTAATAATGATAATGATACTTATTAAGCAGTCCCCAAGGACATTACAGTATCTGATTTAATAGTCACAACTGCTTTATTGGGAAGGTATCATTGCTGCTATTAGTCTAATTTAATAGATGAGGAAACAGAAAAAGAAAAAAAAGGAAGAAAGGGCCAAAATATCTTATTCAAACCCCACCCGCTACACAGAGATGGGCCATAGGTTAATCCTTTAGTCAGACTCCAGACCTATATTCTTTGCTCCATTGAGCCTTGAGTCCCTGGAGCTCACCATGCTACAGAGGAACCCTGCATCTCCTTGTCAGAACTTGTTAAACAAGATCTTTAGACAGCTGGCTCATGGCACTGTGGCATCCAGGCACAGTTATCCAGGGAAATGAGGTGTGTGTATGAGTAAGATACATCAACTTGTCTACTGTGCCAGCTTGCCAACAAGCAAGTGCCGGTAGTAATGGGGGAAGCCCCAAGCTAGTGCTGGCAGGCGTTCCGCCTTCAATTCCTTAGCATCTTCGTGGGTCAACTGTCTCACTCTAACTCTGGGCTCAAAGTCATATGGAGATAATTCCCTAAGCACATTCCTTTAAAAAAAAGATTTATTTTATTTTATGTATATGAGTACACACTGTAGCTGTACAGATAGTTGTGAGCCTTCATCTGGTTGTTGGGAATTGACTTTTTAGGACCTCTGCTCGCTCCAGTCAACCCCACTCACTCCGGTCGGCCCCACTCACTCTGGCCCAAAGATTTATTTATTATTATAAATAAGTACACTGGAGCTGTCTTCAGACGCACCAGAAGAGGGCGTCAGATCTCATTACGGGTGGTTGTGAGCCACCATGTGGTTGCTGGGATTTGAACTCAGGACCTTCAGAAGAGCAGTCGGTGCTCTTACCCACTGAGCCATCTCACCAGCCCCTAAACACATTCCTAATATCAAAATACACACTCAGATCTCAAGCATTAGAAAAGAAACTTTGAAACATGACAGTGTCCTTGAAAAAAGAAAGTACACCTTGAGTAGGTACCACGAACTGGGGCAATGTACTCCAGGTTATTCTGTTCTGCATGATTTTGAAGCATAACTCATATATTAAGTGGTTTCATTTGGAAATATTTCTGCATCCAATGTCAAGAAAGAGAAAGGACCAGAACCTCATTATTACACATTAAAATTTAATAATCACTTATTCAATCAAATACACAATCAGCATTTAAATGATTGCCAGGTAATATTTTTGCTTGTTTGTTTGAACACCATATTCTTCTTTGTGGTAATTATTAAGTCATTTTTTTTTCCCAAATATTTTCCCATGGATAGTACAGGTATGTGGGTATTACCGAGGGAGGTTCTCTCAGGTGTGTGTGTACCTGGAGTGAAAGGCTGGATTCTGTGGTAATTTCGTTTTGAAGACACCCTCGTTATAATTTCCATAGCGATTGTGCTAATCCACATACCACCAGCAATGTGTAAGAGGAGGGCCTCTTTCTTGACAGACTTTACTGGCTGGCATTCGCGATTATTTATTTTCCTGATGGCAGTCATCCTGACTGACCTGAGGTAGAATTTCACTGTAGTTTTTTTTTTTTTTTTTATCACTTGTGATACAAACACAAACAAGATATCTGAGAAGTGTGGATTTCTGTAGGATTTTCACTGGTTTGTAGGAGTACCAAGGCAAACGCTTGAAATTAGATATCTTCAGGGGGATTGAGATGTACTGCCTTGATGAGGAATGGGCTGTTAGACTTCCCTCAGGTCCACACTGACTTTTTCAACACCTCCCAGGGTATGTGTTACAATTCTAGTATTTACTCTACTGTCCTAAAGCCAACACTACAGAGAAGAAATGGCAAAGCCCGTATTTCAAAATGAAAACTGTGTTATGACAGCAAACAGTTCTCTCCCATCTCCTAGCAGTAGCAGTCAAGGGGAGAACAGGGGAACGGAGGATGAAAACAATGCTAGGTTAGTATTGCTTTTCCTCACTTCAGATGTCTTTGATATTTCTGCAAGTCCCCAGAAAGCCGCCTCCCACCAAGGTTGGTCTTTGAAATGACTCCTGAGTGATGGAATGGAGCTTTCCAAACCCTCTCCTCAGCCCTAAGGGGGTGAGGAGGAGGTTATGTATTGTTTCAGGAATTTACTTCTCAGATTTGCTTCAGCTTGGGCAGAAACGGCAGTGAACTTGAGTGATGTTAATTGGGAGAGCGGCTGATTTCTATTTTCTTTTTCATCAACTGCTCGGGGAGCAAAGTTAGAAAAGTTTGTTTTGCTGGCAGGCATTGGGAACATGACTGCAATTACCACCCTTTCATTTTCCAAGCTAGGGCTATAAAGAGTGAAGGATGTCGGAGCGCCTTCCACTCCAGCAACACTTTTAGAATTAGTCATCAGCGTGAATTTCTCTAGTGCCCTGGTTAACAACAGACACCTGTATGGTCCTGATTACTGGCTCTGGTACCAAGACTACAACCAACAACACAGGAACCTTGCCCTTGTAATGATCTCAAATTCATTTTGAGGTGACATGGCTAAAATGTAAATTATGGAGCAAATAATCTCTTTCCTGTCCACCTTTTTTTAAAGAAAAAAATGAGGAAAAAAAATGTCAATAGTCAGAAAAGATTTCAGAGTATGCACTGAAAATCCTTCTAGCTACCGAGACCCCCTAATAGCTTCAGAGATTTGCTTCATGTACACACGAAGGGTAGGGACAGACAGAGAGAGACATAACAGAGAGACAGGAACAAACAAAAGTTACAACTCAAACGTGTCTCGGGGTTTCCATTGCTGTGAAGAAACACCGTGACCACTGCATCTCTTATAAAGGACAACATGTAATGGGAGCTGGCTTAGGGTTTCAGAGGTTCAGTCCGTTCTCGTCGTGACCGCAAGCATGACAGGAAGCATCCAGGCAGACATGGTCCTGGAGAAGTCTGAGAGTTCTTTCATCTGGATCAACAGGCAGCAGGCATTAACTGTGAGCCACTAGGCCTGGTTTAAGCGTTCCCTAATTAAGCACTTCCTCCAAGAAAGCCATACCTCCTGA
>JADRCC010569441.1:0-10690 GCA_019843855.1 Hylomyscus alleni | reverse complement strand
CAGTACAGTAAGAAAGATAAGCCAGGTACAGAAAGATAAGTTCCACATGACCTCACTTATATGGGAACAAAATAATAATGATAATAACAACGCAGTTAATAATGCTACTAAATTTAAAAGTAGAATAGTGGTCTTATAGGGGATAGGAAGGGTGGGAGAAGGTGTGTAGGAAGGATCACCAGTGAAATCTAAGTTAGATAAGAATGAAATCTCTGGTGTGCTGCAACTCAAGAGAGTGACTATAAAGAACAAGGTACTTCCCACTTCAAAAGGTGTTAAGAAAGGATTTTCAATGCTTTCACCATATGGAAGTGATAAATGTGTAGGTAGGCATGTTCAGTATGTGTTGTGTACATGTTTTAAAACAACACAATGTATGATATCTATACAATTAATATACTGTGTTCCAATTATTTTTTTAAATGAAAAGAAATTCCCTTCTACGTTTTCACGCTAATGAAATCACAGTTCAAGTGTGCAAAGTTGTTCTTGTATAGCAAAGCTTGGAAAACACCTGAAGTAATGAGGTTTCAGTTATAACAGTGTATTAATACTATGAACAAATATCCAAGAAAAGCACTTTTAGGGGCTGGAGAAATGATTCAGTAGTTAAGAGCAGGCACTGCTTTTCAGGAGAACCAAGTTCAATTGTCAGTACCTACATCTGATGGCCTACTACCTGCAACTCAAGCTCCAGGCAGCCTTGAGTTTTGAGCCATGACCTTTGAGCTTCTTGAGCACCAAAACTAACATGCACAGGTATATATACAAACACATCCCCACATAATTAAAAATAAACTAAATCAAGAGAGGGAAACATTCAATAGTCCTACCCAGCTGTGATGAACTACAGCCATAGTCACCATGGCAAAATATCCTTAAAAGCTTAACAATGACATTTTGCTGGTAACCAATTGATAACTAATTGGACTAAAATCCAATAACAGGAGGAAAATCATACCTGGTTCTAAAATTACATCCCATAGAATTAGATCAGAGGAGACCCTACTACTGTCACTATCCTAGCCAGACTAAGGTACTTATCCTTACATATACAAGTAAGTGTAGTTATAACTTCTCATCGAAAAAGTCTTTTCCCAGCACATAAGTCCAATATAAAAATAAATTAAACCAAGGGAGGAAAGCAGTCAACAGTCTGACATAGCTGTGGTGAACCCCCACCCTGATCATCATGGCAAGACTCTTTTTTTTTTTTTTTCGAGACAGGGTTTCTCTGTCTCGCCTTGGCTGTCCTGGGACTCACTCTGTAGACCAGGCTGGCCTCGAACTCAGAAATCCACTTGCCTCTGCCTCCCAAGTGCTGGGATTAAAGGTGTGCGCCACCACTGCCCAGCTAAGACTCTTAAAGGTATATCAAATACGTCTTGTTAGTACCCAAGTTGGACTATCTAGTTGGACTAAAGCCCCACTGAAAGAGGAAAATCATGCCTGGCACTAAGCCTACATCTAATAGTGATCTCAGAGTAGACTCTACTACTGTCACTATTCTAAGTCAGAATAATCCATATACTTATCTTTATATACTTAAGTAAATGTAGCTCTAACCTCTCTTGTGAAAAAGTCTTTTTTTCCTAGAACTTAGGGGTCATTAAAGGAAGACACAACTGTTTAAAATCCAGAGAACAACTGATGTTCATATGCCCAGTCTCAACTGATAAATCTATAACACTACTTTTGTTTCTAAGGTTTAGGGAACATTGTGGAAGACACGTAAAAAACTTGTAAGAGGCAGAGGATCAGGTTGTCTAGTGCAAGATCAAGACTTCTAGATGGGATCTCAAATCATAAAATCTCAATTTGTGGATAATTGAACAAGACCTGAACAATTACAACACTATCTGACATGGAAACATGAATGGGAGAACTGCATGGGGCATCACTCCCAGATGAAGTCCTTTAGGCAACTGAAAAATGAAATTGCCCTCAGTTTCTTGAACTGGCTTCTCTCAGCCAGGAGGGAACAAAGGACCTGAAAGAGAGGATTTGAAATGCAAAGAGAAATCACGAAGTCAAGTTGAAATAGCCCAATCAAGACTTCACTTTACTTAGAATAAGCCAAGGTTTTTATAGTCACAGGAGAAATGGAAAACCAAATCTCTAAATTACATGACATTTGCATACTGCAAAAAAGGTTCAGGTGCCAAAGTCCCCAGGTTCGGAAGATCTTCAGGCAGTGGGCGTGCTCAGGCTGTGGGCATACTCAGGCAGCTTCCTCAAAGAGGAACAGTCAACAGAGAGCATTTGTCTTAACTCCCAGGTGGTAGCCTCCAAGCAGAGACTGCCAGAAGTCCGATGGCTGAGGGGAAGGGGGAAGGTAACAGAAAAATGTTAAGAGAATTTTGCACAATAAGCCTAATGGTGTAGTGGTGGTATACATAACGTGCTTTTAAATCTAATGAGAGAGCTGTTGGTTACTAACAAAAGAGAAACCATGCATCATAGTCTAAATCTAGCTAACTATCACAACTAGTGATGTATCTGGTAAGACAACCTACAATTGCCAGTTTACACAATCAGCATAATCCTCAACAACATTGTAAACATTTGTCCTCATATTCCCAGGGAACTGTAGTCCTCGTCCTGAATCAAGGTGAGTTCTCTTTGCAACAAGCAGAGACCACAATAGAGAATCATAACCAATCAAACTTTAGATGTGGAGTCCAGTCCTAACTGATAGATAAAAACATAACTCCTGAACCTAAAACTCAGAGAACATTGATGGGACAAGGTAGAAAGACTGTACAAGCCAAAGGATCATGAAGTTTGCTGTGATAGTGTGTAACCTAGGAATATCAGAAGCTACACCCATAAAAATATCATCAATATAACCTTCTAAACAGAAGCTAAACAAGGACAACAATATACATAAATGGAGAAAAGCCCAGAAGACCTCAACCCTACACAAAGAATTGCAGGCAACTAAGGAATGCTAAAAGCAGGAGAGATGGTCTTCTTCAGGGTATTCTATAATTTTTACCTAATATCCACTTATCAGTGAGTACATACCACACATGTCCTTTGGTCTTGGTTACATCACTCAGGATGATATCTTCTATTTTTATCCATTTGCCTGCAAAATTCATAATGTCCTTGTTTTTAATAAGTGAATAGTATTCCACTGTGTAAATGAACCACATTTTCTGTGTCCATTCATCGGTAGAGGGACATCTGGGTTGCTTCCAATTTCTGGCTATTATGAATAAGGCTGCTATGAACATAGTGGGGCTGGGTTGCTTCCAATTTCTGGTTATTATGAATAAGGCTGCTGTGAACATAGTGGGGCTTGTGTACTTGTGGGGTGGTGAAACAACTTTTGGGTATATGCCCAGGAGCACTATAGCTAGGTCTTCAGGTAGAACTATTTCCAGTTTTCTGGAGAACTGCCATATTGATTTACATAGTGGTTGCACTAGTTTGCAATACCACCAGTAATGGATGAGTGTTCCTTTTCAACCAGCATTTGCTATTGTTTGCATTTTTTTATTGTTTGCATTTTTAATCTTAGCCATTCTGATTGTAAGGTAAAATCTCAGGGTCATTTTCACTTCCATTTCCTGATGACTAAGGATTTTGAACATTTCTTTCAGTGCCTCTTGACCATTTGAGATACCTGTTGAGTATTCTCTATTTAGCTCTGAACCCCATTTTTAAAATTTGATTATTTTCTTGGATTAAAAACAATGAAATTCTGAAAGAGGTAGACTTTGTCTACTTCAAAGATAGTTAACCAAACTGAAATGATCAAACCTAAAATAATATACACACAAACAACACTAATCTACTCAGAAAATTTTATTTGTATATTTATTTTTATTTGATATGCATATATACATACATGTAATTAAAATAAAACATCATAAATTTGAAAATGAGTAAGGGGCAACAATGGAGAGAATGGAGAGAATTGGGAGAATGTGATTATATTTTAGTTTTAAATGAATTTATATTTTTTAAAAGTAGAAAATAATGAGGGTGAAGGGATGGCTCACAGATACAGGTACCAATTAAGAGCACATGTTGCTCCTGTAAATAAGCCACGTTTAGTTTCCAGCATCTATGTAATGTTCTCAATTGCCTCTAACACAAATTCTATGTCACCCAACATGATCTTCTGGCTACCATGTGCACCAAGCAACCTGCTCGTGGGGCTTCTAGAATCACTCACTTTAAATGGAGTTTAATCAGATTTGAAATGAGGTAGCCTGAAACTTCAATCACCTACCTGTTTTGAAGCTTCACATGTAGCTCATCTCCATCTATTCATTCATTCACTCACTCAATAATGTAATAGATGCATTTGTTTCTTAGTCTGAGATTTCTGCCCCTGTGCCTGTGAATAACATACTTAGATCTCAGTCTTTTACCTAAATGGAGATCTAGTTCCTCTGAATATTATCTTTCTACTTATGACTTCTTTTCCAGTATTAATTATCCTGTCTTTCATTCCCTTCCATTTTCTTCCTTTTTATTTCCTTTCCTTCTCTCCTGGTCTTATTTTTCATGTTTTCTCCTTCTCTTGTTTTGTGATTTCAATTTTCATGTGTTTTATGTGATCCCTTAGTCTTGCTTCTTTAATGCAGTTTTTCATCCTCATTGAGAATTCAGTGTTTTATCTGATCATTGCTGATTAGCAAGAGCTCACTGCCTGGTCTAGGTAAACACCTTATTTGATACAGGAAATTCAGATATCAACTAGTACTCTTCAGACTCTTCTTCATGGTCTTTAGGATATCACCTGAAAATGAAGAATTTCAAATTTGATGTAGCCCATTTTATTATTTTAAATATTTGTGATTTCGAGGCCCTATGATTAGCACAATATTGAAATATTCATTTCCATATTTCTTCATAAAAGTTTTGGTTTAACATATAATCATATGCATTTTAAATTATTCTTGTTACTGACACCTAGGGGTTTTTTCTTAATTGATTTACTAGATACCTAGTTGTCCTAGCTCTGATGAAAAAGTTTTCTCTCACTGAATTACTCTGGCACCCAAGATAAACACAGTCTATCATAAATGTATGAAATTATAAAATTATTTACAAACTTTCAATTCTATCCCACTGATTCTTAAGTTTGTAGTTGCATGAGCATGATGTAAGAACTAACCAGTTCTTAGGTTATGTATGGTTGCTGTTGATTGGAAATAAGTTTGGAAATCAGAACATGCATGTGCTGAACCTTATTGTTCTTTTAAAAGATGCTCTGAGTATTCTGAGTCCACATATTTTTATATGACAGAAGATGCTACTGCGTATCAACGTTTCCTGAAAAAATAAACAGTACTAATTAGGCATGAGTATTTTTAGGTTTTCAAGAGTACAGCAATCATTCTTAAATAATTTATGGATACTTCTTTTCATACATACTCCCACATATACATACACATATATTTATGTATTTACATGTGTATGTATATATACATATATATATACACATGTAGAATTCTTTTATACATTGCATCCTGACTGAAGTTTCCATTCCTCTACTCCTCCCAGTCTCTTCTCTGCATCTCTTTCCCTACTCCATCCCACCCTCAGTGGATTCCTCTGTCTCCATTTCTCTTCAAATAGGGCAACTCTCCTAGGATATCAACTGAACCTGGTATAACAAGTCACAATAAGACTAGAAACAAACTCATCAAGGTGACACTAGGCAACCAAGTAGGAGGAAAGGCATCTCAAGGGGAGGCAAAAGAGTCATAAACATCCTCACTTGCATTGTTAGGAATCCTAGAACATGAAGTTATACAGTGATAACATATATGCAGAGACCCTAGTGCAGACCCGTAGAGTCCTTGAATATTGCTTCAGTCTTCATGAGCCCCTCTGATCCTTGTTTAATTGACTGTGTTGGCTGAGTACTTGTGGCATCCTTGATACTTATGGCTATTACAATCCTTCTTCCCTCTCTTTGTTGAGTTCCCCATTCATGAATATTTCATCTCTTATTCTTGTGTTGAAGTTTTGCACTCAGCTTCTTGTATTCCCCAACTGATATTGCTATCATGGAACACTGAAATGTTAAAATTAAGTTGATCTTTAAAAAAAAAATGTACAGAAGCAACATGTAAAAAATGGTGTTGACACAGAGTGAGTTCCAGGCCAGGTCAGATAAGGACAAATGTTGAAAACAAAGGTTTTTTTTTTTTTTTCAGTGAGCCAGAGGTCACATCATGATACTTCTCGAGAGACAGGCCTTCTGGAGTGCTCAGAACTTTTTTCTCTCCTCCAGTGGATCCACACTTGTTAGTTTTTCAGCTACCATGGTTGTGATGCTGTTGATTGTCAAGGCTACCACAGAGCTGCAGAGAAGGAGTAAAATGAGACGAATGTAAAAATACCAGGAAACTCGATGTGATTACCAAGATCCAGCTGTTTGCCTTGAATGACCCTCTCGGAGACATTGCAAGTCCCAGCTTACTGTTCTGATATCGGAATAAGATGACTCTGAAGGCCTCTGTGTTGTACTCACTTCTTGATTTGCTGAGTATTCTCTCTGCTATTCCAGAAGTGCTTCTCTGCCTACTAAATTTTAAAGCCTTGAATCTCAACAACCTTTTCAATATTTCATTTTCCTTTCAATTTCACATGCTATAGTGCTTTGGCATGTATTTGTCTATTTAAGTTAGAAAAATCACTATTAATGTATACACTCATTGACATGAGATCAAGAATACTACATCCCTCCATAAACTCTATATTAAAGTATTAGCATTTAAATTTATAAAGTATTAGTATTTAAAGTATTTATATTTAAAGTATCAAGTATCAAAGTATTAAAGCAATTAGTTTCCAATAAAATGATCTGTTTCTTATACCAAGATGATTTGAAATTCAAGAATAAAATCTACTGTTTACAAGGTCCAAAAGTGTTGATAAGGGATGGGACATATTACAAAGGACATAACACATTTGATGGTCTTACAAGTACAAAACAAAAGAAAAAATAAACAAAAAGGCATATAACGAACAAAAAAGACTGCTGGTTACTTTTCTTTCTTGAAAGCTACACACACTGTTACGAGAGACAAACCTAAGGTCAATTCCCACTCCATTCCTGAATCCAAGGCCTGTGTTCACAGTCTGTGATATCTTCATCAATAGGATTTTACGTTCAAGCCCTGGGAGGAAAGCAAGGGCAACTACAATAGTCCGTATTGTTTTGGAGGTCTCTTAGATGCCCTTAACCAAAAATGTCTGAAGAAGAAATTCTCTCTTCTATTTCCCTTGAAAGAAAGTTTCTCACTCTTAGTTACTACTATATATCTTGTTAGGCAGTCTATGACTCTACAGGAAGGGATATTATCACATAAGGCTTGGCTTTACTTAAACTATACTATATATTATATAATTTTAGGTAAATCCCTCTGTATTGATCTCCAACTCACTGCCCAGTTAAGCCTCTACCTTTTCTATTTCCCTCTCATAGAATTTGTGACCTGATATTTCTCACTTTATGGTACCATCACCAACCATTTCCTGCTTAGTGCCTTTTTGCTTTCCTGGCTTGTGACTATTCTAGGTCACAAGCCTATATACGCACGTTCTAAATATTTAGAGCTAGGAATCACAAAATAAAAGAGAAATGAAGGCTATTACAGAGATCCAGATGATATGATAATATACTTAAGTGTCCACAGCTGATCAAAAAGCAGACAATAGGTTACAGTGGGATGCCCAACTAAAACATCTCAAATACATTTAAGATGATAGGAAAAGTGGTCCAAAGAGGGGCAGAAAGAACATAAGAGTATGTGGGTCCCCTAACAAGTAAAGCAACGCTGTCTCACTCAGTCTCTATTCCTTGCCATTGGATCCCGTTCCCCCTAGCTGGACTGCCTGGTTGGGCCCCAGTGAGAGAGAATGTGCCTAGTGCTGCTGGTACTAGATGTCCCAGGTAGGGGTGGTACACAAGGGGGCTTTCCCTTAATGGGAAGAGAAGAAGGAGGGAGGGAGGTTGTGATTGGGATATAAAGTGAATAAGAGAAAAAAAAAAGAATGCAAGAGGTCTGGGAGTCTACTGTTAGATGTAGTGTTCCTTTCAACAAGGAAAATGCATCCATGAAATCTAAACAATATGAGTGCTTGAATAAGACCCAGCACAGAACACATAACATAGAAGACAGAATAGAGTATATGGAATACAGAATATAGAATAGAATAGAAAATAATAGAAAATATCAATATGGAATACAGAATACAGAAAACAGAACATAGAAGAAAGAATAGATATTATAGAATGTAGAATATAAAAAATTCAACATAGGATATAGATAATAGAATATAGAATATGATATATATTATATGGAATACAGAATACAGTATAGAGTATAGAAAATAGAATGCAGAATTAGAATATAGAATACAGAATATGGAACATAAGAATATATGACACAGAATATAGAATTATAATGTAGAATAAAGAATACAGAACAGAATGTATAATATACAGTATACAATAATAATATAGAATATAGAACACAGGACTAAGGATATGTAATTTAGAAATAGACTATAGAATTTAGAATATAGAATGAAACCATAAATGATATAGATCATACAATATAGAATATAGAGTATAAGATAAAGAATACAAAATAAAAATAGAATATAGAATAAGGATATAAAAGTGGAATATAGAAGAGACAATAAAACAGAGGACAAAGTATAGAATATGAATATAGAATATAGAATGCAAGAATAGAGAATATAGGATATAGAGTTTAGAATTTAGAATACAGAATATAGAATTGGGATATAGACTACAAATATAGAATTTATAGAATATAGAATGAACAATAAAGAACACTGAATGAAGAACACATATTACAGTACATAAAATACAGAATACAGACTATAGAAAGTAGGGTATAAATTATATAATATGGAATATAGAAAGTAGAACAGAATAGACTATAGAATATACAATTACAATATAGAATATGTAATATAATAATATAAGATATAGAATAAAGAATATAGAATATAGAATAGAATATAAAATACCAAATAAGAACAGAAAATCGATAATATAGATAGGATATAGGATAGAGAATACAGACTAGAATATGTAATATAAAGAGTATAGAAAAACAAACACAGAACACAAAACATTGGATACAGAATATAGAGTACAGATTACAGAATACAAAATAGTGAATATAGAATACAGAACACTAATATCTTTGTAGACTATAAAATATCATAGAATAATGATTATAGAATAGTGAATATAGAATATACTATGGAATATAAAATATAGTATATAGATTACAGAACATGCAGAATACAGAGCATAGAACACACTATACTAGAATATCAAATATCGAATATAGACTATAAGAATATAGAATAAAGAAATCCAAATTTTAATATAGAATGTAGAATATATGATATAGAATAGGTAATACAGAGTACAGAATTGAATGTAGAATATGGAATATAAATATATAGAATCAAGAATCTAGAACATAGAATATAGCATACAGAATATAGAATAAAGAATGTAGAATGTAGAATATAGAAAATAGAATAGAATGTAGAATATAGAATGTAGAATATAGAATGTAGAATGTAGAATACAGAATACAGAATATAGAATATAGAATATAGAATATAGAATATAGAATATAGAATATAGAATAAGCAGAAGTGAGAGTGTGAAGACAAGTTGAGTTCCAGGCCAGCTTAGATATGGATAAATACAGAAAATAAAGTTGTTGCTGTTGTTTTTTTTTCTTTTTCAATGAGCCAGAGGTCAAATAATACTTCTCTAGAGACTTGCCTTCTGGACTGTTCAGAAATATTCTCTCTTTGCCAGTAGCTCCAAATTTGATAGTTGTACAGCTATCATGGCTGTTGATTGTCAAAGCTGCCACAGTGCTTCAGAGAAGGAGGAAAATGAGACCAATTTAAAAACACCAATGAACTCAGATAATATATATTATATATCATTGTATATTATATATTGTAACTCATATATAATGTCATATTATATCACATAACATTTAATTATATATTACTAAATATATAATTATTATATTATATAATACTATCATATATTATATTGTAGAGATCATAATTTAATATATAATTAAACTTTATGATATAATGTATTATGTAGTAATATTTTACTATATAATTATGTATATAATTAATATTAAATATTATATAAACATGTTATATATTATATGGTATATAATGATATCTAATATACTACTTAAATTTCTACTATTTTCTGACTTTGAATTTAATAATTCTGTTTCTATAGTAAAATTTTTAAGTAAAAACATTAGCACATTAAAGCATGTGACACATGTAATATTGGTTAAATAACATCTCAGTGGCCAAATTTTACACAGTTCCAACTCAGTTTAAACTAGTGATTGTAGAAATCAAATGCTATTAACACAACAGCAAGAAAATTTGAGTAGAAATAAGTATCTAATATACTCACTGAAGGAATGGAGTCCACCAGAAGTTCAAGGTCATCTATGGATAAAGTCAAGTGCATGGAATTGTTTCAGTAGGTAAAGGAGAATTAAACAGAGAACAAGGATGGACCTTTGAAATTCAAAAAACATAATTTAGTCCCTGGGAGCTCTGAGGGTACTAGTTAGTTCATATTGTTGTTCGCCCTAGGGACTAAACCACCAGCCAAAGA
>JADRCC010569440.1:0-15169 GCA_019843855.1 Hylomyscus alleni | reverse complement strand
TGTCTGGCAGGGTGATTAATGGGGATGTTGCTACTGCTATAGGGAGACATGCTACTTTCTTCCACACATCCTTGATATCCAGCACCTGCCTCATTACAGGGAATGCTATCTCATAATTAGTAAATGGAGCTGCTTGGCATACCTCAGTGAGTGTCTGGGCTAAAGGTAATGTTTAACAGGGCAGGAATCTGAGTTGTGAGAACAGTGCTGGAGCTCATGATTTGAATCCTCTAATCAATTTCAATGTGGTCTGGGTCAGAATCACCAACCATTAACCTCCAGGGATCGGTCCATGAAAATTGTCCATTCTTCAACAAATCAGTGTCACTCTTAGGAATACGGCAACTTGTTTTGGGTGAGTTGAGGATTAATGATTGTTAATGGTCATAGAGATGGTCCTAAACACAATTACTCTTTTGTGTTTTAGCTTCCCTTCTGAAGTGTCTCTTCCTGTTACAGTTAGTCTCATTCCAAGTCCTATCTTAGTTCCGGAAGGAAAGGGGTTGAAGAGAGGTGATAAACTATGACCAAGATGAGTTAAGTAGTCTTGTGTCAATAGACAAACACTCTATAAGCTTTACACTGATTTATTGTATCTGATGTAGATGCTTGTACTGAAAGGATAATGGTCTCCAGGGCAAACAAGGGACAGATATACAAAGGTAGTGAGATTCACGTTCTTTTCATGACTTTAATGCTACCTCTATCCCTCCTGCAAAACTCTGCATTCTAGTTTTACATTTCTTTTATTCAAATATTCATCTTGGCTACTCTATATACCAGGCAGTGGGCTAAGTAAACTAATACGATTTCTAAACAAAACCCACAAGGTAATATGGACATCAACATAAGGTATGAAAGACAAAATAGTATTATGGAGTTTGATAGGTTTAAAAAAAGAAAACATGTATGATGAGGTGATGCAAAATACACATACCCTGAGCTGGTTATTCTTTATGATTTGTTAGGGATGGAGTCTATGAGCAGCGGGCATTGAGTCATAAGACTGTAGAATTAGGAGAGCGATTCCATGGGATGTTTGGTCTATGTATCTCTCCATAGGGGAAAAAAAAAAAGATTCACAAGGCCAACTATTCTGAGGTAAGGAAGAGATGGTCTGTTAATAAAAACAAACTAAAATCATGTTGGGAAAGGACTGAGAAGAAAGAGAGAAAAGCCTGGCAAAGAAGTGCAACATGAGCCATAACAAGACCAGGCAAGGTCCTCATGGAGTTGACTATTCTGCCAATACTGGAGGCAGGAACCAGCAGGCACAGCACTGTCCAGCATAGAAGCTCCACTGGCTTCCAAGGTTCAGTTTGTTGTTGCTTAATAATCCTAAGTATTACCTTGAGTTGATTTTGACTTTCAATTATAGATCCTCTTGCACTTAAGATAAACCGTGACTATCTCATAGGGATATTCTAGATCATCCACCTGTAGCACATCTAATACCAATCACAGCTGCATCCCATCTCCCGGAAGCTTCTTGTTTGCTTTCAGTAGCACTGGTCCTTTCATGGGGCCACCTGGATGAGGATGATGCAGATGACACTGTTTTATCTTCTGCTTTGTACTTTGACAAACATAATGGTTGCTTGTTTGTATACTTCCCATGGACCATGCAGCTTTAGCCCCCAAGTCCTTCCACGTCTTTTACCCAGGCCATTTGTTCTTGTTAGCATGCTTTTTCCCATATGTCACTTATCTGAAATCCTTAAAATCAGATGTATTGCCAACGTTGCTTTGAAGACTCACTTGTTCTGAATTTTATCTCCAAGTAATTCAGGTTCTTATATGTTTCCTTATATTTAATAATTAATACATGAGACACATATGCAATATATAGTTACAGAGTAACATGTCACTCTGTAAATATATGAGTATATAAGTACCATTAATCAGTTAATTCACATTGTTATCATCAGTGGTTGGTTTGTCTATTACAAGGTAGATTTTCAAACATCCCTAGTACACTGGGATTGTACATTGTTTGGTAGCATGCTTGCCTAGTATGTGCAAGGCCCTTGATACAATCTCTGGCACCTCATAAAATCACACCTTTTGGCTAATACCTATAATTCTAGCACTTTGGAGGTGGAATTAGGAGGATCAGAAGCTCATGGTTATCTTCATCTAGGAGTTCTTCTGCTTAGAATATGTGATGTTCTGCCTAAAATAAAAGAGGCAGGCAGAAGAGGGCAGCCATGGGATTGCTCAGTGGAAAGAGATGCTCACTGCCAAGCTTGATAAGATGGATTCAATCCTCAGGACCCACATTGTGGAAGAAGAGAACCAGCTTCTACAAGTTGTCTTCTGACCTACACACAAATGTAGTGTGTGAGCAAGTGTGTGTGTGTGTGTTGTGTACATACATACACACTACATATAAATGTAATACAAAAGAAAAACCTAAGTAAATTGAATATTTGATAGATATTCATGTTCTACTATACATCACACATTTTGCACCACACATAACAATTCAATTGATTTGCTAATCAGTCATTGGGTTTTTGCAGGACCTCAGTGAATCCCGTATAATTCAATGCTTAGTGGGTTATGTACTGCACAGTGCAATAGTTGCTGAGTACATACAGGCTTTATTCTGAATGCTCTCTATCCATCAACTCAGTCTGCAGGTTTGCCCTTAAGTCAATCCCATAAGGTGGTCCTAGAAAGAGTACTCTTACGTGCCAGGTCAGGAAACAGAGTTGAGATGGAAAGTGATTTGTGCCAAATTTACCAAACTAGTAGATGTTAGAACAGGTACAAACTGAGTCTGGTGGACTCCAAGGCCTGTGACTTTCAGTGTTCTCTACTGTGTAGGGACTGGTAAAAGTCCCTTGACAGGAACACTATTCTCATTTTCTTTCTGAAGTAGGCAATATTCAAACCATTTTAAGGGGGTAATTATTTTTTTTCCTTTCCTTTGTGATGATCTCACCCTGAATGAGGTGTAGTCCAAATGTACGAGTGTTTAGAGAAATGCTCTGAAAATAAGTTCTAGAATATTCTTTCTAAGAAAAATATGTTGACTTATAAGGACTCTGACATCTGCTAAGATCATCAGAGAATCTAGATACAACACAGGAAAAAGAGCCGACTGGAGAGTCCGAATGCAGGAGGGAAGGAAGGGAGGGTTGGGTTGGGTTGGAAGAGAGAGGGTAAATAGTTCACAGTAAAATGTAACAGATTTTAAATCCAAAGGCTTTGGAAAAGGCATAATTCAGTATTGGAACACGATTCTATTTAGCTAGTAGAGATTTCATATCATGCCTGTGCACTGTAATCCTGAGGTAGAGACGTATCTCAAGTTACATACCTCACAGAAATGTCTCTGCAGCCTGGCAGACCGGTCACCATGGGAGGCATCTCATAAACAGAATACTGCCAAGCTGGGTATGGGTCGGTCAGGATCATGGTTGTGAGTCTGTCTTCTCAGGCCTGGGGCTGAGAAGAGGCAGCTGAGTGTCCTGAGATATTTCAGTGACATATGGGAGTTTCCAGTAACTCATAATCTAAGGAGGGGTAGCTACTGGGAAGTGAATGGTGGAGAGATGAGAGACCCTGAAACTGAGTGTGAGCCGACACACAGGGCCACCCCCCTGAATCTTGAACTGTTTCCAAGTCTAATTTGTTTCATGTCCTCCCACAGCCAACAGTCATTTCAAACCTTCTTTCTCCTTTAATTCTTTCTCTAAATTAATTTAGTCTTTCATATATTGCATCCTGACCACAGTTTTGCTTTCCTCCCTCTGCCCCCTCCATCTCTCTTCCTTTCCTATCCATTCCTCTCCCAATTCCCTTCAAAAAAGGACAGGCCTCCCAGGGATATCAAACACACATAGTTTAGCAAGTTGCAGTAAGATTAGGTAGCCCTCCCCCACCTCATATTAAGACTGAATGAGGCAACCTGGTAAGAGGACAAGGGTCTGATGCAGGCAAATACATCAGAAATAGCCTCTGCTTCTTCTGTTAGGAGTCCCGCAAAATCATGAGGCTATATAACTATTACATATATACAGAGGGCCTAGGTTAGGTCAATATAGGCTAGGAAGCTATTGTTGCTATTGTCAATATAGTCAATATTGAAGCTATTGAAGGCTATTATCAATAGCCTTCAATCTCAGTAATCCACTGTGAGTCCAGATCTATTGATTCAGTGGGATTTTTGCGTTGCCCTTGACCCCTGTGACTCCTACAATCCTTCCTCCCTGCTTGCAGCAGGATTCCCTGAAATCTGCCTAATTTTGGCTGTGGATCTCTCCATCTGTTTCCACCAGTTTTTGGATAAGCCTCTCTGATGACAATTTGGTTATTCACCAATCTATGAGTAAAGCAGAACATCACTAGACATTATTTCATTGGCTTGTTTTTTTCCCCAGTTGTGTTTGGTTCTCTCCTAGGTCTCTGGGCAAGCTGAACTCTGGTTTCTGGTCCTTTAGGCAGTGTCAGGAGTGAGTTCCCTCTCATGGCATAGGACCCAAGCTGGACCAGTCATTGGTTAGACACTCCCACAATTTCTGTGCCATCTTTACCCTAGCACATCATGCTAACATGACAAATTGTAGGTTCTATGGCTGGGTTGGTGTCCCAAATTTTTCACTGGAAATCTCGCTTGGTTATAGGATATGGTTGGGTCTTTCTATATACAAACAACAAATGGGTGAGAAGGGAAACAGGGAATCAACATTCTTCACAATAGCCCCATATAATATAAAGTATCTTGGGGTAACTAACTAAACAAATGAAAGACCTATATGACAAGAAGTTAAAAACTTTAAAGAAAGAAATTGAAGAAGATATCAGAAGGTGGAAAGATCTCCGTTGCTCATGGATTGGTAGAATTAACACAGAAAGAAATGGTAATTCTATGAATTTACAGATTCAATGCATTCCCCACCAAAATTCCAACACGATTCTTAACAGAAAGAACAATACTCAACTTTATATGGAAAAACTAAAGCCCAGGATAGTTAGAACAATCCTGTACAACAAAACAACTTCCAGAGGTATCACCATTCCTGACGTCATGCTGTACTACAGAGTAACAGTAATAAAAATTGCCTGGTATTGGCATCAGAATAGACAAGTTGATCAATGGGATAGAATTGAAGACCCAGACATAAATCTACACACTTATGAACACCTGATTTATTTTTAAGAAGCCAAAATTATACAATAAAAAAGAAAAATCACCTTCAGCAAACAGTGCTGGTCTACTGGATGTCTGCAAGTAGAAAAATGCAAAGAGATTCATACCTGTCACCCTGAACAACACTCAAGTCCAAGTGGATCAAAGACCTTAACATAAACCAAAAACACTAAACATGATAGAAGAGAAAGTAAGAAATAGCCTTGAACGCGTTGGCACAGGAGACATCTTCCTGGACAGAATACCAATGGCACAGGCAGTAAGATCAACACTTAATATGTGGGACCTCATAGAACAGTTTACAGACACTCATCCATACTTCCCTGCAGGCCCGAGGGATAAATATCTCTACTATTCCCATATTACATTTGGAGAAACTGAAGCTCAGAGAAACCAAATGATTTGCCCAAAGGCCACATGCTAAAGACTGTCATTGACAAGAAAGAATTAAAAGAATTTATTTGACACCTCCCTCTTTCCTGGATGAGTTTCATCATCTGCCCTTCCCCATCACCCTGACCCTCTCTGTCTCAGTGTTGACTTTTGGAGTCACTTTCCCAAGCAGTATCTCATACTCCCTCGTGGAACTGAGCCAGCCCTGGCTTCTATCAGAGATAAGAAGTTACGAGAAGCCACAAAAATGAGGTGGCTTTGGTGGCAATGGCAGTGGCAGTGGCGGCAGCAGCTGAGGAGGGAGAGGAGGAGGAGGAGGAGGAAGAAAAGGAGAAGAGAAGCAGAAACAGCAGCAACAGCAGTAACAACAACAACGTCAATGACAACGGAACTACCTACTTACAAACTAAACGTTTTTTAGAAGAATGTATGGAAATAACATGCAAAATAATTATTATTGATTTTATTCTGATACTTTAATCACTTCTTTTTGTCTAATTGTATTTTTTTCTAATATCAGGCCACTGATATCTTCCGCAAATAATGTGTTATTTAATATGGCCGTATAACTTTTAAAAATGGCTTAAAGTCTTCAAAGTAGAGTTTATAATTGTTTCCTTTGTTTGGGATTTTTGATTCTTGCATTGTTTATTCTAGGAACCATAATTTTTTTTTAATAATTTTCCTTCATGGAAGCTTAGAGCAAATGTTCTGAAATAAAATTGTTCCCGTTATATAATTTCTTATACCACACATAAATATTTCAAATATGTTCCTAGCAAGTGTCCTATCACCTTAGTCAAACACATCCTGCTTTAATACATTTTATTAAAATATTATCATACACATTGTATTCAGCTTTTCTTTCATTTGCCAAAACTACATATTATAAAACATGTGCTCTCCCTGTTTCATTCAATTCTGTTCCAGGATATAATTTATAAAATACAGTACTAGCTCACTCAAAGATTTACCACAAGACTGGACTCTGTGCCCTTTTTCTAGAACTGAAGATGAATCCAGGGTTTCATGTGTGTTAGGCAAGCATTCAGCCACTGGGACACATCCTAAAAAATACTCTGAAATACAGTTATAAAATTTCAAAATTGAATCTCAATGCTACTCATTGTTTAATCTGTTCAGTTTCCTCTTAATTACATGGGAACATAAATTTTATTACATTCTAGTCTTTAGGCTTTGCATTAAACTGAAGCTAATAAAAGCAAAAAGAAAGGGTTTCTTTTAAGATCCACTGATTTTTTTTTTTTTTGACTAAAGCTTTCATAAGGATTTTGGGAAAGGCAGACAAATTGCAGACAAAACATAATCATTGGGTATACCTGGGTTGATTTACATCGTTGCTGACATTTTTGCAACCCTATTGGCTTTAAGTGAGAAGAATAGACAATAAGAGAGTTGTTTGGGATGAGCACATTAAATATGGTACTTCTATTCTGTCACATTTAATTATTATTCAACATTAGTTTCACTAAACAAAACTCTCCAGTCATTTTGTACATAAAATATTGGCAAATTTTGTCACTGGAACTTCTAAGTTTTGTGGGTGACCTTAGCTAAAATGCCCAAAAGTGGGGATACAGAACCTGAAGAGACCATATCCAGTACTTAGACAGGGCCCCTTAGCCAAAAGAAGAAAATTGATCCAATGCATGTCCAAGAGCTGAAGAGTGAGTTCCTAGGATAATCTACCAACCACAAAAAGAAATAGCATTTCCATACTAGTTATTGTATGGACAGACATCAAGAGTAATTGTGGACTGAAGAGGACACACTTGGTAAAAGTGGACATTGCTCAAACATAAGGACCTGAGTTCAAATTCCCAGTACCAGCATAAAACTGGATGTGGTACAGCATGTCTGTAGCCCAGCACTGGGGGCTTAGGGAGGAGCATCCCAGAGCTCTCTGGGCAGTTTATCAGAATGAGTAATCTTCAGCTCACTGGAAAAGTCTGTCCTAGAAAATAGAAAGTAGAGAGCAATAAAGGAAGATGACAGATAGTGACTTTTGACCTCCACACATACTTGTGAGTACAGATACACACACACACACACACACACACACACACACACACACACACACACCCTCAAGCACACAAAGGACACAGGATTCTAAGGAAAAAAGAAATAAGCTATCAGATACTCTGATTATATTTATCTGAAATATCCAGGCAATTGGAACATGAGTGATGGAGAAGCAAGGTAGACTGACCACATAGTGGGTCTAAGGTTTCCATTTGAGGGGATAAAATGGTTTAGAATTGAGCATAGATTATGGCCAGGTAATGTGGTGAAGATGCTAAATACCGTTGTATGCTTTGTGAAGTATAATTTCATGTCTTTAAAAATACACAAAATTGAAGATCCTGGACAACTTTCTAAATCAAAGAAGACTTACAAATAAGAGTTGTTTACAGACTAACAAATGTTGTACTTAAGACTGCTGGAGTCTCAGAGAAAGTACAGTGCCCCTACTCTTGGTTGCTATCTATTATCTATCAATCAATCTATCTATCTATCTATCTATCTATCTATCTATCTATCTATCTATCTATCTATCTATTTTACGTATATGAGTGCTCTATCGGTATGTATACCTGCCTACCGGTATACATAGAAGAAGGCATCAGATCCCATTATTGATGGTTGTGAGCCCCCACGTGGTTGCTGGGAATTGAACTCAGGATCTCTAGACCTCTTAACCACTGAGCTATCTCTCCAGCACCAGTGCTGATACTCTTAATTAATGTTTGTAATTCTGTCTTAGTACTAACATAAATCCAGCCAGAAATGGCAACATTCCCCCCCCCCCCCGCCTCTGTTTCAGTCAGAAAGTTGCTAAGGATAGCCTGTGGATTTTTCTCTAAAGCAGAAGTTATTAAGGATGAATTTCAATGGATAATCCTTGTTTTGTTTTTGTTTTTTTCGAGACAGGGTTTCTCTGTGTAGCCCTGGCTGTCCTGGAACTCACTCTGTAGACCAGACTGGCCTCGAACTCAGAAATCCACCTGCCTCTGCCTTTCCCAAGTGCTGGGATTAAAGGTGAGCGCCACCATCGCCCGGCGATAATCCTTATAATCAGTCTACTGTAAGGCCAATGCTGATGTTGTTGCTAAGGGAATTTCCCTTGTAGCATGAGGCTCACACTTAGCTCTTTATTTCCTTTCCTAATCATATCACTCTAAACCTGGATTACCATCACTGTCGCAGGTGACAAATATGTGCAGAAAGGGTGACACATGCTGTGGAATTGGAGTTTGTAGAAGAATGAGGCACCCTGCCTGTATGAGTTTATACTCAACCTTTAAGATACCATACCAGTGACACCAACTCTAGCTGTAATCCTGAATTCTGCCCACAGTCAGCTTAAGCCTTCTCCAATTAAATCTGTTATGTTCTAGAAAATCTTTTTTTTTCTGTGATTTTATTCAAGGAGATTTGAGATAATGCAGAATAGAACAGATAGTTCTTTTTTTATTTTTTAAACAACAACATCAACAACAAAACCAAACAGTATTTTTCTAAATGAAAATAGTTTTTTATTCCCCTGTTGTTTTATGGATTTAGAATCTTAGATCTAGGCCAAAGTTTAGCCTCATTTTCCATGGGCAGGAACCTCTTCTGCTGTATGCTTCTGTACTGCCAGACAGTCCTGGCCTTTTCACAACACCTAATTAAGGAGGGCTTTACATGAAAGACAATGAAGAAAGCCAACTTTTTTTTCAAGACAGGGTTTCTCTGTGTAGCCCTGGCTGTCCTGTAGACCAGACTTGGCTCTAACTCAGAAATTTGCCTGCCTCTGCCTCCCAAGTGCTGGGATTAAAGGCATGTGCCACCACTGCCCAGCAGCCAATATTTTTTTTAAGTTACCAGATGAGAGAATATGTACAAGCAAAGCCATTCAGAAGTCTAGTGTCATTTAATTGGGAACAGTTGACCATGCTTTTCTAATTGACTGGCAGTGGTAGACATCAAGAAAGGGATATGGCATAAAAACTTCTGGAGGCCTTATATACTCACCCATAGAAAATATTCACAATCCTAGAAAAGATCAGGAAAGTCGGGATTCTGGAACTGGAGTGAGTGCTCAGAGGAGAAGCACATATATCGCTCTTGTACAGGACCCAAATTTGGCTCCCAGCACCAATGTTGGAGATCTCCAGCTAGAGGGGCTCCAGTACTCCTGGACTCTGTGAACACTCTCAGATTCCCATAATTCAAAGTGAAAATGCATGTCCTTTTTAAAAGAGCAGGAAACTTGTGAGTTCTTATGGATGCTGTGTTTATAACCTTGAGGAGGCAAAGAAATAGCAAAGAAGAGACACAGAGGCAGCAATCTGTGCCTTTGGAGAGGATGTGAGGCAGTAGATATAAACAAACCAAGCACGATGTAAATGTTCCTTGAAAAGGACTGAAAGATGTTTTCCAAATATCAAGGAGGTAACTGGAAGAGATATAGAAAACGAGGAAAAAAATGTATTGGCTGCAACTTAAAGCACTCCCCTTCTTAGTCTCCTCAAGGTAACGATGAGACAGTCCAGCCAGAGTGGCAAATGGTTGGAATGTTTCCAGCAGCCTTCACACGTGCTTCTGTGAATGTGCACACATTAAACACTGCTCAGTGTCAGTCAGGGCCATGAGGGCCAATGGGGCCAGGAGAGGCCCTTCCTAAATGCCCATATAGTCTTGAACTATGAGTCCCCTGCCACTGATACAACAGTCTGTCAAGAAGTGTAAGTGTACCCAGTCGGCTCTGGGTATCCAGCCTGGGGCTTTGCATGCTCATAACCCAAATGTCTTGGCAGCAATTGCATGGTCACCACTTCTCCGTCATTCTTATCTGGGTGTGAGAAACTTTTTAGTTGTAGTTGGAACTAAGACTTCCAGATTAGTAAGTTAAATCCAAGAAATAAATATACAACATTGTACATGTGTTTCCATAGAACCCTATGTCAAGCATACGTTCGATTGCCCCAAAGAGGAGCCCCCAGTAGATTTCTAACATTTAAGAGGAGAGACTGTGTGTTATTCATCATTGAATAAACGGAAATATGGCAGAGGTTTGTGAGTCAAAACCCATCAAAAGCAGTTTTCTCTATGGATACTCTGTGCTTGGATATAGAACATGCATTCAATTTTGTTGCTAAAGAAACACCTTCAAGTGGAATGTAGGAAATAGAACAGCATCTTTCTCTCCTTTCTAAATTGCAATGTTACCGGACCAACTCAGGGTGAGTCAGGATAAAGGTATGATTCAACCCTTTGTGTTGACTTAGTCACTAAAACATGTTCTAAAGCTATTCTAAAGCTCATTGTAAGCTGTTATAAAGCTAATTAGAACTCAGATTCCCATCCCACTTTTAAGGTAAGGAGGCCAGCTTACCCTCTTCTCATCTGAGGAAGGCAGGTTGACCTTTTCTGTCCCACGATTTTCTTGTGTCCATCAATTCAATACAAGTAGTTTCCTCTTCTTTCCTTCCTTCTTCCTCACTTCCTTCCTTTCCACTTTTTGTTTTTGTTTTCTTTTCTTTTCACTTATTCTTCTCTCATACAATACATCCCAACCCCAGCATCCTCTCTCTCCACTCCTCGCATTCCTCCAGATCTTCTGCTTCTCTGGTTTCCTTCTGAAAATGGCAGTTCTCCCAGCGATGTCAACAGAACAGGGCATAGCATAACAAGATGCAGTAAGCCTCGGCACGAACCTCAGATCAAGGCTGGATGAGGCAGCCCAGTAGAAGGAAAAGGATCTTTTTATACTCATGTTCTGATATCTTGCACCAGGGCAATAAATCTGGGACAGATGCCATGATATTTAATATGACTTGCATTTTTGTATTTGTTTGTCCAAGGCCAGAATGCAAGGTCAGATCAGAGGAGAATGAAATCCAGAGAATATTAATTACCATTTCCTCCGACCCAATTATTGATTAAACGAATAAACAGAAGCATCAATTACTTAAGTAATAGTCTCCAAGCAACAGAATTATATAATGAGGAACTCAGCCATCCCATTACTGTTGTGTTGCCTGTTGTTCCACTACTACAGTCCAGGACTGTCTCCAGTTCCAGAAACCTCCATCATCCAAGGCCTTATTCTCCATTCTCTGTGGGAATGATACATGCTCATAAGTACTCTTCATCATCTATCTAATGAACACCATACCTCTTTTGAAAGACAGCTGTTATCTCTGGATATTTCAAGCCATACCATCTCAGGCATATTGTCATTGAATAGACCTGTGCCTAACGAGCAACTCTAGACAAGGCTCTAACTGCACAGACTGGGTAGCATACTCATATTGGACAGTCATTTGCCACACCTGAGTACAAACTGTCTCAAATTATGAAACAGAACAATCGAGCTTCATACCATGTAGAGAGAGCTTTCTGTTAGGTGGAGCCTCTGAAGAGGGCTATCGGATCTAGATGTGTTTTAAGTAAATACTAAGTCTAGAATTGCTTAACAAAGACATTACTTCTGATCTAATGCATTGCTGAGAACTCTTCAAAGGAACTCCAAGACAGCTGTATATTTTTTGTAAACCTTTTGTGATACATATGGATACCTCCTCGATAATTTAGAGAGAACACATAAGAGCAAAACACTTCTTGGTAACAAGCAGTCACTCACATGTGGCTCATGGAACTTAGAAACATGCAAATATTCCTTCAAATTGTTGAGCAACATTTTTTAGCAGCAACCTTGTTAGACAGTCTACTAGAGACTGCATTTTCCTGAGTTGACCATCCTTCATGTTGTTAAAGTTTATATTCTATCGATGTCGTAGACAGAAGAAAGAAAATCATGTAAAGTACAGGTGACATTTTCTCTAATCTTGCATTTGATTTCAAGGGCATTTCTAGAAAAGTTTAAATGAGGAGGGATGATTCACTCTGAATGTTGGTAACACCTACTGAGGTCTGGACTGAATGAAAAAAATAAAGGAAACAGTGAGCTGAACACCTCATGTCTATGTAGCCTAATGGCACATGATTCACGAGCATCACCATCACAATCCCAACGCCTGCAGCTGGATCCACTCTCAGTATCATGCATTCTCTGGCATGATGGACTGTACCCAAAACCTGTAAGCCGCAATCAGCCCGCCCTTCCTTTAAATAGCTTTTGTCAGGGAAATGAGGAAGGCAATGAATACAATCATCAGTCTCATAATTTTCAAATCAAAACAAAATTGCAATGTCCAAGTTGGATACTTAGGTAAGAAACGCTTTTGAGGGGGCAGGCTCAATATTGCCTTAATATACTTCATAAGACGAAGAAGGACCATGGTCACTTCCTCTTATTGTTTCCATGGGTTGCTACCATAAGTGGACATGTTGTTTTTTTTTTTTTTTAATGTTTCCCAACTATGGTTGCTTTGTTACTATAGCTCATCTATAAGGCATATAGTTTTGTTTGACTAGTTACAGTCTATCAGCAGAGATGAAAGTTTGTCACAAAACCAATAAAACAACAAACATGGAGATCTTAGATGACCACATGCTCAGAATTCTCCACAATCTAAGTTTTCCGCATGGAACTGAAAATCTACCCTAACTAACTCTTCTTGGGAAGTATAATGCCATGCATGGTGGTCACTGGGGTCATCTACTGTCATTTTAGTTCTCTGTCATTCCAAACACATGCCTAGGTAACATTGTTTTCTACCTTCTTGAATTTGAGTGTGGATATAGACTTTAACCAGCAGGATTGGACATGGTGCGATGAATGGCATCTCTGGGCAGAAATGTTTAATTGCCTGGTCAAAACACAGAGGTATCTTTTGTCTTCTGCTGCAGTGATTATGAAAAATGCAATGAGTAAAATCATGGTCAGCCTGTGTCCTGGGATAAGGAATCTTAGAAGAGAGTGCAAACTAGTCTCTTCTCAGCGACATATGATGTTGCCAAGAAATTAACTTCTACTGTTTGAAGACATTGAAATATGGCAATAGTGATGCTGGTCCCCATGTGCTGGTTACAGCTGCAGCCCACTACCTCTTAGGCTGAGCCTTTTTTGCTTGCCTAAGCCAGGTTCATACACCACATTCATACACCACAAGTTATATAAAGACGGCTTATTACTTGCAAATAAGCAGAAAGGAACAATAAAAACCCCAAACTCACAGTGAGCCAGTCTCTGAAAGAATGGTAACCAGGTTAGATTACTGTCACCATGACACAATAGCACAGAATTCAATACCAACTATCAATGAATTTTGTATGCATCAAACTAAAACTCACTGTGTGGCGTTCTGAAGGCAACCCCATTCAAGCTAAAACTCACCGTATGGCATTCTGAAGGCAACCCCATTCAAGCAGGTTATCCTCTACTGTTTATTCACTGCTTTCTCTCTTGTCCTGGGGTTAAACAGATCTAGTGCTGGATCTGGAAACTAGACTATGATCTAATTCTGATTTCTTTGCTCTTGCCTTCCTACCTGTGTGAGTCAAGGCAAATGACTCCTTGCTCTTCCATCTATAAGTGGGAAGGAGAGTATTGTACATACATCTTACACACACACACACACACACACACACACACACACACACACGCGCACACACATAAGTGTGTGTGTGTGTGTGAGAGAGAGAGAGAGACAGAGAGAGAGACAGAGACAGAGGGACAGAGAATGAGAGCAGAAAAGTGAAGCCTATTTTCTTCCTAATGCCTTTCATACTGATGAAGAAATATGTCAGGGAAAGTTGTTATTAGAATTGGATCAACAGGTTAAGAAAAAGTCGATTGATTCCCAACACCCAGTATGTAACAAGTGTTCACAACATTAGTTCTTATTATAATTATTGACCTTTTCAAAATCTAAATTTGCCTTCTGAATTCAAGGCATTGTTAGAAAAGGTGTAGACTAGAGTCTGAGGTTTGAATTGTTTCTTGCTAGATGACAATCATAGTAATGTTGTTCTCCATCGTGAGTTCAGGTTCTTTTTCCATAAGATGTTCATAGTAATAGCAACTAGATCATGGGGGTAATCCATATTTGCTTCTTTGCCCCTCTTTGATTCATAGACTTCATCATACCAATCTTGTCACTTGGAAAGGGGCCTCCTCCAGCTCACAATGTATTTAGTGAGGATCACTGTTCAATATCTGTGCTTTGCTCCTGTAGGAAAGCTAGATGTGGAAGATGGATTGATTGTCAACTAAGGTAAACATGATCTAAATTCTTCTCTTTTGTGCCCAGAACTTAAAAAATATATCTCACTGCTTAGTTATCTTCTTTATAAAATATACCACAGGGAGATGGGAATAGAGGATATCGCATAGATGCTGCCCTCTCTCAGAATAGCTAATAGCCCACTTAGGTAACATACTGCACCAAAACCCCTTAAGATGAAGATGTCTATAGTATGCAACAGACAAGAGATGAGTGGGAAGAAATATGTGACCTCGTAAGGAGGATCCATGAACTCTATTCAGAGGTCTCATGTGCATCTCTGTGTTTGTCAGAGTGTGATGTGCATGAGAAGCATTATGACCTCTGGACTTCAGGAAAAGGAAGAACAAATATCCTTAATTATAAAGACATTCCTTAAAGCACAGAGCACTTAGGCAATCATGACACTTGTTTATTAATA